>MJUU01049751.1:32275-44438 GCA_002080025.1 Modiolus philippinarum
GACAGACGGAGGGTATAACATTATCCCCAAACTTTCTTCGAAAGTGCGGGGATAATCAGCACTTTTGATCATTAGTTGATCAGAAATCGTAAGAGCTATGCAAAGTTTGTTGACTCCCATCTAAAAGCTTACATCAAGAGAAATCCAAAGAAAAAAGTCCAACTGAAATCCAATGAAAATAAAAATTTAAGGCTATTTGAACAACTGCAATATTGGCCCTGTTTTGCCATTAGAAACTGTAACAGATGCATCAAATATGTTACATACAATGTACTACTTAAACCAAATGTTAAAAGGAATCCAAAGAAAAAAAAATCCCATCAAAATCTGATTTCACATTTCTGAAAATTGCAATTTTGGCCCATTTGACCCTTTATAGATTGGAAACTGTAAGAGCTACACCAAATCTGTTGACATATTTCTAAAAGCTTACAACAAAAGGAATCCAAAAAAAAAAATCCCAACAAAATCTGATGAAAATAAAAATTTAGGTAACCTGTATTTTTGCAATTATGGCCCAGTTTGGCCACTCACAGCTCAAAAAGGAAACCAGTTATCGAAAATCTATAGGTGAGGCACTGTATTAATTTGTAATAGGGAATCTATTGTATAAAAATTGCATCAAAATCAGACTAAAAATAAAAAACAAGAGAGACTTTTAAACATTTTTTCCCATAAGGATCAATGTTAAACTATGGTCCCCTCTGGTAGCCATCTTGGATGAGGTAGGCACATGAGCAACACAATTTTGAAAGGGGACCACCAAAGAGCTATTGTGACCAAGTCTGGTTTCAATTGGCTAAGCGGTTTCAATGGAGAAGATTTTGGAATATTTTCCCTGAAGGTCCATTGTTAAACTTCAGTCCCTGCTTGCGGCCATCTTGGATCAGGTACGCACCCAAGTGACACAATTTTTAAAAGTTGACCATCTAAGGACTATTGTAGCCAAGTTTGATTGCAATTGGCCCGGTAGTTCCAGAGAAGATAATTTTAAACATTTTTCCCCCACAGGGTGCAATGTTAAACTATGGTCCTGCTGGTGGCCATCTAGGATGAGGTAGAGACATGAGCAACACAATTTTGAAAGGAACCACCCAAGGACTATTGTGACCAAGTTTGGTTTCAATCCGCCCAGTGGTTTCAGAGGAGAAGAGTTTTGAATATTTTCCCATAGGGTTCAATGTTAAACTTCAGTCCTTGCTGGCAGCCATCTTGGATGAGGTACGGACCTGTCAGATACCTTTTTTTGGGAGGGACCATCTAAGGACCATTGTGACTAAGTTTGGTTCTAATTGGATTTGTAGTTTCTGAGAAGAAGATATTTGAATGTGTTTTGCAATAGGGTCCAATGTTAGAACTACATGTATGTTCCCCGCTGGCAGCCATCTTGGATGAGGTACAGACCTGTCAGATACCCTTTTTGAAAGGGACCATCTAAGGACTATAGTGACTAAATTTGGTTCCAATTGCACTAGTAGTTTCTGAGAAGAAGATATTTGAATGTGTTTTCCCATAGGGTCCAATCTTAAAACTATGTTCCCTGCTGGCTCCCATCTTGGATAAGGTACTGCCCTGTTGGATATCTTTCTTGGAAGGGAACATCTAAGGACCATTGTGACTAAGTTTGGTTCTAATTAGACTAGTAGTTTCTGAGAAGAAGATCTTTAAATGTCTTTTCCAATAGGGTCCAATGTAAAACTATGTTCCCCACTGGCGGCCATCTTGGATGAGGTACAGACCTGTGGGATATCTTTCCTGAAAGGGACCATCTAAGGACCATTGTGACTATGTTTGGTTCTATCTGAACTAGTAGTTTCTGAGAAGAATATATCAGAATGTGTTTTCCCATAGGGTCCATTGTAAAAACTATGTTCCCGCTAGCGGCCATCATGGATGAGGAACGGACCTGTCAGATACCTTTTTTGAAAGGGGCAATCTTGGGACTATTGTGACTAAATTTGGTTCTAATTGGAGTAGTAGTTTCTGAGAAGAAGATCTTTGAATGTGTTTTCCCATAGGGTCCGATGTTAAAACTATATTCCCTACTGGCAGCCATCTTGGATGAAGAACAGACTTGTTGGATATCTTTTTTTGAAGAGACCATCTAAGGACCATTGCGATTAAGTTTGGTTCTAATTGGACTAGTAGTTTCTGAGAAGAAGATTTTTGAATATGTTTTCCCAAGGGTCCAATGTTAAAACTAATGTTCCCAGCTGGTGGCCATCTTGGATGAGGTACATACCTGTCGGATACCTTTCTGGGAAGGAACCATCTAAGGACCATTGTGACTAAGTTTGGTTCTAATTGGACTAGTAGTTTCTGAGAAGAAGATCTTTGAATGTGTTTTTGCATAGGGTCCAATGTTAAAACTATGTTCCAGGCTGGCTACCATCTTGGATGAGGTACGGACCTGTAGGATACAATTTTAAAAGGGACCACCCAAGGACTATTGTGATCAAATTTGGTTCCAATTGGCCCAGTGGTTTCAGAGGAAAAGATCTTTGAATGAAAAGTTTATGACGGACGGACGACAGATGCCAGTTGATGGCAAAAGCTCACCCTGGCATAGCCAGATTAGCTAAAAACAAAATTTTTGAAATTTGCCCCTTTTGGGCCCCCTTTTTATCTCATGAACAGTAAATGTGGCGTGAAATCCATTTTACATAATACAGAATGGAAATTTCCTAGGCAGCACACTGAAAGAGACCACATCAAAATTTGATAAATAATAAAAATTCTACAGCCATATTTGTGAAAACACCAAATTTAACTCTTTTTGGCCCCTTTCTTAAAACGGGTGGGGGTTCTTTTGTGCCCAAGAACATTGTATTAAAATCTAAGAAGGATTGATCAACTGGAACTTAAGTTATTGGCAAAAAAACCAAAAGTGTCTACAGACGACGCTGACAATGACAACAGGGCCATACCATTATACGACTTCAAGTTTTTTGCGGTTGTATAAAAACTATTATAAATATTTACCTATGCAACCAACTTCATGCTTCACTGATCATTGAAAAAGTGGGACAGTTTGAGGTTTATCCATGGGTCTAAGTTTCTTTTCTTTGAAGGATGTATGCTATTATCATTGAATAAATACCTTTAGGGTATATTTAAACAAAAATCATAATAGAAATATATCCATGCAACCAACTTAATGCTTTACTGATTACGAAATATGCCATTATTCAAAACAGTTGTGAGGCAGGGCATTGTGTCTGTTAGACACATATTCTTGTTTTTGTTATATCAGAACTATGTTCCAAAGAATACAAAATACCAACCCTCTCTGTAAGATGCTGAAGTCGTAGTTTATATCGAGCTTTCTCTTGTTCTATAAATAGATCTCTCATTTTTTCTGTTACTGAGTTTGGAGGTGATAACTGCAAAAGAACAGATAAATTATAATTTCTATATGTAACTTGGTTTTTCTATGATCAATCTTCTACAAAGGCAATAATGTCAATGACCTATGTAATTTGCATTCTAACATTAATCCTTAATTTATTGACAGCTCTATCCCTATATGATTTGATTGGGATGTCATTAAGAAAAAAATCCTTTTTTATGTAACATGACCAAATTTCTGTGAATGCATGCACTGACAACCATGCCTCTGTATACATTTATTCCAGTCCTAATATAAAAAGAAGGTCTTCTTCATAATCTGTAGAACACTTGTATGGATACATAAGTATGGATGTATGGCCAACCTTCAAACATTCTTTATTCACTATTTGATTTTTCATGTTTATCTTCATTTAGAAAAATAGTAATGATGCATTACCCTGCCACATTTCACAACATTTCAAAGTTCAAAGGGGCATAACGTGGGCATAACTCCAGAATCCTATGTACCCCTGATCCCAAAATTAAACTTGGCCTGTGTTTTGTGGTAAACAACTTACATACCAAGTTTGAAGACAGAATGATATTTTATTCACAAGTTATCAGTAGGAAACCCTAAAATTCGCAAAATTTCAGTTTCAAGGGTCATAACTCCAGAACCCCTTGGCCCCCTGAATCCAAAATCGAACTTGGTCTGAGATTTATAGTAAAAACTTACATACCAAGAGTGAGGACAATATTTTATTTCGTTCACAAGTTATTAGTCAGAAACCCTAAAATTTGCAAAATTTCTAAGTTTCAAAAAGGACAACTCACAAATGCCTTGGACATGTGAACCTAAAATATAACTTGACCTGAGTTTTGTTGTGTAAACAACTTACACACCAAGTTTGAAGACCTTATGTTATTTCGTTCACAAGTTATCAGTTGGAAACCTTCAGGGGGATGGACTGATGGATAGACAGACGGACGGACACACCACTGAGGGCATCACATAATACGGCAGGGTATAAAAATGATATGAAATTATGGAAATACAGCATTTATTTAAAATTTCAAGCAATTAAAACAAAATCATAATGGCCATACAATTTTTTTTTTCTTCTGTGTATTGAAGATGGCAATGGCAAACAAATACATTATAATAAGTCAACCCTTTTTTAGACGATATTTTCATATTAACAGAAAATTATTGTACTTGGTCTTCAAGTGATTTAAAATCCAAAAAATCTTAATTATTTTCATAATGTTATACAACAATAATTGTAAATTACACGAATTCACATGAATTATTGTGCCATCAAATGAGGCCATTGTTTTAGGCCTAATGGTGACTTCAGGATGCAGAACAACAATAAAACCATTGTTTCATTGCTGGGTTTTAGCAGGTGTATTTAATATGATATCTACAATACTGTATAATTGTAAACAAATAGAAATTAACATTTTTTACACGAAGACAACCAGTTTAAAAGTTAAAGGCCAAAACTTGTGGCAAGTTGTTCAATTTACAAACCATTGGAACAGACAGCGTGCTAGCAGAGTTGCCCTGCAGGACATAACTACAGTTGACCAGCAAGTAGTCCTTAAATCCTTGTGGTGGCTTTGGCTGAACAACCGATAGACTCTTCTGTTGAAATATTACTTTCTGTAATGAAAAAAAAATTTACATATATATATAAACAAATTTGAACATAAATTAGATGGACAATAAAAAAACTGTTATAGTACCATTATTCATGGGGTTCCATCTTTTGTCAATGTCATGGTTGACTGAACCACAAAACTTAACACCAGAAGAAATACAATGTACAAATTTTTTACTCGACTAGCAATGGGAATGCTATCGAACCACAAATTCAGAAAGCCATTTATCTAAAGTATTAGGTATTAAGATAATACTCCCATCTCTCATCTGTTCCATCAATTTTTCTTTCTGTATCAACATGATCAATAAAAGGTTATTACTTTGAAGTCACTGAATCAAGGCTCTTTCAGAAATAATTCATACCTGCCAACCCTCTCGTTTTGTGCGGGAGACTCCCGCACAAACGACGAAATTCCGGAAATCTCCCGCTTTCGCGTCCGATCCCGCGCGGGAGTTAGAATCTCCCGCATTCGGATATTTTAACCCGCAATGACCCGCATTTGTATCTCTCTGGACTTTTCACTAATCTCAATAAGACGTAAACAAACAATGAACGATTTGAAAACTTTGGTGAGTACTTTTCATGATCTATTTATAAGTAATCGAAAATCATTTCTGTCATGTCAACTCCAACAAGAAAGAGGTCCTTGTCTGGCCCAGCTGGCAGTGTGAAAAAAAACAAGAGCTGTTGCCGAATGGCAGCCAAATATACCCCCCGCTCATTGAACCCTGAATCGATATGGTAAGTGCAAAATTAAGTTGGTGTGGACACAATACAGGTGTGGAAACAATACAAATATAGCTGCAAGTTCCAATCAGACTGGACGAAAGATTTCCAATTTTTACGAGCGAGTCCACTTGGCAATGAATCTGCACTGTGCACATTATGCTCCGTCAATTTTTCGGTTGCATCTGGTGGTGATATAAAGGAGTTATTTTCAAAACAACATAGATATCCCAATTTGTCTAAGTTAGCTCTGGCGTGTGTTGTTCTGCCAAATAGTAATGCAGATAGTGAGCGTATTTTCTCAATGCTAAAAAAAATTCAAACTGAACATAGGTCAGACTTGGCAAATGCCACTATATGCTCACTTCTCTGTGCCAAACAAAACCAAACAAGAGCTGTCGCCGAATGGCAGCCAAATATACCCCCCGCTTATTGAACCCTGAATCCATATGGCAAGTGCAAAATCAAGTGGGTGAGGACACAGTACAAGTGTCGACACAGTGATATAATCTTCAACAAAAAGCTTCATGTGGTTTAAGAGGAGTTGCGCTTACAAGGTATCCATACACAGGGAATCAACGAAAATTCAAAGTCGAATTATCTCCCCTTCCTGGTTTTGGACAATAATTATATTCCTTCATGTGCATCTCCATATAGTGTCCTTTCTTTGTGTAAAGTTTCATCAAAATCCTTAAAGTGGTTTCAGTGGAGTTGCCCTTAGGCCATACAAAATTAATTAATTGGTTCTCAGGCAATTTTTCATATAAAATGATGAGGGAGGGAGGTGATTTTTTTTATCTTTTTATTTGCCAAAATATGGATGAGGCAGCTTTTTACATTGTAAAAACCACCAAAAATGTAGTGAGGGAGGTGATTTTTTGTTTTTATTTTATTGAAATGGCAAAAAATAGGGTAAATGAGGGGCTTTTTTCAAGCCTCAAACTAGATGAGGGAGGGCCTGTGAACCAATAAATTATTTTTTTATGGCCTTACGAGGTAACCCATACACAGGGAATCAACGAAAATTCAAAGTCAAATAATCTCCCCTTCCTGGTTTCGGACAATAATTATATTCCTTCATGCACATCTCCATAAAGTGTCCTTCCTTTGTGTAAAGTTTCATAAAAATCCTTAGAGTGGCTTAAGAGGAGTTGCGCTTACAAGGTAACCCATACACAGGGAATCAACAAAAAACTAAGAGTTGAATTATCTCCCCATCCTGGTTTCAGACAATAATTATATTACTTCATGCACATCTCCATATAGTGTCCTTCCTTTGTGTAAAGTTTCATCAAAATCCTTCATGTGGTTTAAGAGGAGTTGCGCTTACCAGGTAATCCATACACAGGGAATCAACGAAAATTCAAAGTCAAATAATCTCCCCTTCCTGGTTTCGGACAATAATTATATTCACTCATGCACATCTCCATATACTGTCCTTCCTTTGTGTAAAGTTTCATAAAAATCCTTCCAGTGGTTTAAGAGGAGTTGCGCTTACGAGAAGTGTGGACAGACGGACAGACGGACAGACAGACAGGGTGATTCCTATATACCCCCCCAAACTTTGTTTGCGGGGGTATAAATATGGAGTGTCACGAGTATTGTCCAGACTCAGATGTACTGAAAAGGGCAAAATCAGCTTGTGTGGAATATAACAATGAACTGAAGAAATAAAGTATATTTATCATTAGTTCTTATTGGTGTTTGTAGATGTATACAGTGCACATGTCATATATTTGGGCTGAAAATGTCGTTCGCGCAAAATCTCCCCCTCATCTGTTATAGCTGAGGGGGAGATCTCCCGCATTGAAGGTTTCAGAGGTTGGCAGGTATGATAATTGTATGTGGGGTCGGAAGGCACTTAAATTAAAATTTGATGGGTCATGGGGTATATTGGAGACTTGCACTGAAGAATCGAAGCAAAGAGACAAACAAATAAAAATTTTATACATGGTGGGTCTTTTAAAAAGTGCCTTCCAACCCCCCCTATATTGCCAAACGTCCTATTTTCGATCCACTTCAGTATTCAACCTAAACGTGCTATTTCAACGAAAATTATGACGTCACAATCGATGCTTAGTAGGTCGAAAACTGGAGAGACAAGGATACAATTATTTCTGGAACAGCCCTCAGTTAAACAGGATTTCTTCTAGGTAATGCAGCTCGTCAGTTGTGATCAGTTGTTTCTGAATTGCATTCTACCTTTTAGAAAATAGTCTGAATAATTGCAATAGGACCATGGGAAAGTCAGAGTTTATCTGAAGTAAACTAGAGCTGTCGATGAATGGCAGCCAGGTATACCCCCACTAATTGAAATCAGAATCAATATGGCAAGTGTAAATTTAAAAGTGTGTGGACACAATACAGTTGTGGATACAGTACAAATGTGGACACAATACAAGTATGGACCAAATGATATAACTGCCACTTTTTTTCTTGAAAATATTAAAAGATAAATTATCTCCCCTTCAAAATTTCAGACAGCAACAATACTACTTCATGCACATCATCAGGTGGTGTTCTAAAACTGTGTAACATTTCATCAAAATTTAAACAGTGGTTAAGGAGAATATGCACTGACAAGGACCACCCTGTCCCCCTTTTTCCAGAAAATATTCAGACAAATTATCTAACCCTCAAAATTTCAGACAGCAACCATATTATTTCATGCACATCTTCAGGTGGTGTACTACAACTGTATTACATTTCATAAAAATCCAAGCAGCCGTTTAGGAGAACATGCGCTGACAAGGTTTGTTCCCCCCTTTTTCCAGGGGACAGGGTGATTCCTATATACCCCCCAAACTTTGTTTGCGGGGGTATAAATATTGTGTATCTAGTACAAAGACCCATATTTAAAGTGCACAGCACATGTAACAATGGTCATGGTCTAAATGTTTCACTATCATTTCCTAGTGCTGGAAGGAAAAACTTGTACATGTACTATATGTACTATATAAATTTTAGAAAAGTTTGTTTAAAACTAAGGAACATCTTCTTTTTTCACAGCTCAGTCTTGGCAAATTTTTCCACCTTTTCTCCTCAGGATTGTTTGCCAAAAGGAAGCTAATTTAATAAGCATATCAACAATAAACCCCTTTTGACATATTGTAATTAGAGTTATCCTTCCTTTGACCATGTTAACTAACTAACTTGGAACAGGGAGATGTTTTCATTCCATTTCCTCGTTATTGCCCCACTATGACAACAGTTCTATACAAATTTCTGCAAATCAAATCAATCATGTCACAAATTCAAATATAGGAAGTAAGCCATTATTTACCTGTCTCCTGATAGCTAGGTAAGTTTTGTAAGGATTTGTTGGCTTTTCATGCTATACAGGTGTTAACAAGCCATTATTTACCTGTCTCCAGATAGCTAGGTAAGTTTTGTAAGGATTTGTTGGCTTTTCATGCTATACAGGTGGTAAGCGATAATTTACCTGTCTCCTGAGAGCTAGGTATGTTTCATAAGGATTTGGTGGCTTTTGATATGTTACTCGAGGTAAGCCGTTATTTACCTGTCTCCTAATAGCTAGGTAAGTTTCATACGGATTTGGTGGCTTTTCATATGACACAGGAGGTAATGTTATAACTGGTGGTTCTATTACTTCAGGTTTCTGCCGTAAATTACGTCTCCGTAATTGTATTGCAGATTGCTGATCATCGTCATCACCTTTTGTAGCTTTCGATGAAACTGAGACATCATCTCGTAATATTTGTTCATCAATACCTAAAAATATGAAACTAATAAATCATCTCGTAATATTTGTTTATCAAGACCTAACCCTATGAAAACAGGTAAATTAATGAGATATGGTTTAATGGTAAAACACTGTGTAAAATAATAATGAAACATTTATTGTGTCAACACATTATAAGAAGTGGGAACTCTTTGTTTCATCTACCTTCTTAAATTATCTGAGCTCTATGAATTTCCAATGTATTTCTATAGGTCCAAATAAATTTTCATTATACATGTACTATATATCTGATATACTCTTTTGTTCATTTTACTGATTCTGAGAGTTTCATCCTCACGACAGTGAACCATTAATAGCAGTGGCTGCACATACTTTGAAGCACCTAGCTGATCATACACCTTGTTTGTGTATTAAATACTTCCTTGGATTTTTTGTTGGTTTTTTAATTTTTTTTTTTATTTTGTTGCTTTTTTTTCAATATAGTTTGCCATTTTAGATACTAAAGTATAGGTAGAGCATAGTGTATTTTTGCGTAGAGAGTACAATAAGATATTTTAATCATGTTCACTGGCATTGGACATAAATAATAGCATGTCTTTGATTCAAAATTAATTGTGTGTATACCATCAATTTTCTATCCAAACCTAAATGTTTTGCTGTAACCATGGTAACCATGGTAAAAATGGATAACAAATTTGACCGTCTTGTTTCCAGGCTATATACTTACACAGATATTTGTTGTTTTAGAATTTTTTAAATGTCTCCCAATATTGTTAGTGAATGATTATCATGACCTTAGAAATAAATTACTGTTTGATTTCAAATCTACTGTATACATGTATGTTAAATTATTTCCTGGAAAAATTATTTACATGAACATGTATCATGGTAACTTCTGACATAAATGTAGTACCAAAATTTGAAAATCTCAAATCCTTCAGGTTTTCCTCATGACTCTAATTTGAAGAAATTGAATTGGTGAATTCTAAAGTTGACAAAAAGTTGAGAAAGTAATCAAATTTGAGGTGTTTTAGGAAAAATAATTTAAATCTAAATAAAATTTTAAGATTTTAAAACAACATAAACTATGTCTCTAACAAACTGGAGTGATGTCAGTAGTACATTGTAGTACTGTACAGCTCACACAGATGAACACAAAGTCCTTGTTTTTGGGTGGATTTTCGCGACGTGGACCGATTAGCTAAGTCCGTGTAGCAGGGTGGACGATCGCGGCTGTCCACCTCAAATTACGTGACCCAACGTGGACAAATTTTTGAAAACGGAATCCTCGTGGAACAATCGCAGCCACACCGAGGAAATTTTTAGATGTACATATGTTTGATTTCATTGCAAACATAAAAATGGAGGAATATTTACATCCTTGGACTAACATGTTTGATTTCGTTGCAAACATACAAACTGAGGAATATTTACATCATGGGACTAACACATATTCCATCATTTGTCCCAGTCGTATCGTAGTTCATCAACGGAAACCAAATGCGTGTAAAAAATAAATAAAACATTCAACATTCCTTGATATGTATTTGTTATCAAAAGCATGCTTCAATAATTGTTGAATAAGCGCCTCTACCTTATTTGTATTCATATCACCTGAGATATTGATTTTTTTCATTGGCCGGTTTTGTTCTATTTTTAGAAAATTACTTAGTTCGTATCTACTATATATAAAATCTAATGGCTTCCGAAAGCACTCCTGCTTTATGTGCTATATCCAGGCTTTTATTTCAAATTTTAAGCTATTTATGATAAAGATTTGATAGAAAACAATTTTTGACAGAATATTTTGATAAAAGTTATACAAGTGACAATTACGCAACTAGAGCTCTATACGACGCCGAGGGATTCTTGTTGTTGACACTGCATGAATATTTAATTTTTATTTCCATCTACGCAAATTTCCGCTTGAAATTATTTGAAAGAACAGTGATTTGACAGAATATTCATGCCTATTTTCACGGCACGAGACAAACAAAAAAATTTAGGCTTGCAAATATCGTTATTCTAAAATAACTATGACAGTCTGCATGAGAACATTTGTTGTCAAAGAAAATTTTTTTATATAACATCAACCTGTCAAACTTTCTGATTATGATAATTTTTGGGAAAATGGTCATTTGTTGAATCAATCTTTTCAATTATATTTTTCACGACAACACAATGATTTCTAGATGCTGACCCGCGATGATTCCATGTTCAACACGATGTCACGAGGGGTCCACACAGGTAAATATTTTGTCCACGTTCTCATTATTTTGTCCACGTTCAAGATCGCGGTGGAATTCCACGTTTGGCAAAATTTGTCCGTGATGACAACAAGGATTTTGCGTTTTCCATGTGAGCTGTACAGTATGTACTATTAATTGTAAACACCAGATNAAAAAACTAATATAGGGTATCTCATTCATGTTACAAATGTATAATTGAAAATGCTTATCTCAGAGTTGTTTGTAAAGAAATATCTTATTATACAGTTTACATACCTTGATTTTTTCAAATTTATCTTCAACATCTTTAATCCATGATAAAAACTGTCTGCCATTATAACGAGATCGTGATGTCTTCTCTTTCTCATCAGTCTAAAAATAAACATTCAAATACAAGTAATAAGAATTTTAGCTTAGCTTAAAAAGAACAAGTTAAAAATATTACATTAAATATGTATACTCCATAATTGATCAGTGGAAATTGTTTTTGTGATATATAAAGATCCATC
>MJUU01049752.1:0-14587 GCA_002080025.1 Modiolus philippinarum
TGAAATTTGCAGAACCAATATCCAGTTACCGTTTATTTTTATTAAAATGAATTTGTGTACAGGTAAAAAGTTTTTGAGGACACTTTTGTCAAGTAATTACATAATTAATTTTTTGCTTCGCAATCGAGATTAACTCCCGACCCACATGTTTTGGTTAATCAATAGATCCCAGGGCATTATAACAATAATTACAGGTGTTCAGTTAACCAGTAATTACAGGTGTTCAGTTAACCAGGTATTACTCCCTCTGTTTTCGACTCAAATTTTCTGTCAAAATAACACAGGAGGGTAAAAGAAAACTTTTTAACCATTTGTTGTAAAATTATAGTAATATTCATGGCATGAAGCGGCAAAAAATTAGCTTTCCATTGGTGACATCCTTTAATATTTAATCAATAAGACATTTGTAGAAAAGTCGCGACAAATTTCGATGTGGCTACAATTAGCCCTTATAATCCCTTAATGATCTGAAATGGTAAGAGCTAAGCAAAATCTGTTGACTACGAAACTAAAAGCTTACATCAAGAGAACTCCAAAGAAAACTAGAGGATTACATGCCCCCGCGCAAGATTGAATCAAATTGGGATTTCTTAGTAATGATATTTGTGTCTGTAAGACACATATGATGCCCCCGCTAAACACATGTTACTATAAGAGTGGCAGAGATAAACTGTACCCTCTATTACTAAATCACCAAAAAAATTAATAAGTTTAACAATGAATATTTTTGAAAAAAAAATTAAATGAAATCATAATACATAACACATGCACATCTTCAATATAGGTACAAATAAAATGCAAAATAAAAGCTTCCTAGCATCAAAACTGTAGGAGGAGTTGTGCAGACAATCTGTTTACCCTCTATTAATAATTCACCCCAAAAATTACAAAGATCAACAATGTATATTTTTTCCAAAAATGCATCAAAATCAAAATCCTTTCCACATGCTTTTATGATCTTCAATATAAGTAAAAATCATCTGCGAAATAAAAACTTCCTAGCATCAACGCTGTAGGAAAAGTTGCGCAAATAATTTATGTACCCTATAGTACAAAATCACCCCAAAAATAACTAAGTTCAACAATGTATATTTTGGATAAAAATTAACCAAAATCAAAATCCTAACCACATGCACATCTTCAATATACTAGTGAAAATAAAAATTAAAGTACGCACAACGAAATTTGCTGCAGCTTAAATTGCTGTAGCTATTTGGTTTTAAATAAGACCCTAATAAAACATATATGTATCATTTTATAATTTTTTGCCGCTACTCTTGGTATATTAACCGAAATAATCAAAGTTCAAATAAAAATATTTTCCATAGACCTTCATGTTAATTCTACTCAAATTTTAAAGAAATTAGATGTGGGAGTGATTGATGAATGATTTACACAAACCAACAAACCAATGAAAAGACACCAAATGGATTGCCGATGGATTACTTATTTGCATATAGGGTGCTTGTTTGTTGTTTATTCGGGTGGCCAATGAACAAACAGAATTTTTATTTGTTTACTAATTTACATAAAAATGTTTAGGTAAATCTGAGAATGAAATTTGCAGAACCAATATCCAGTTACCGTTTATTTTTATTAAAATAAATTTGTGTACAGGTAAAAAGTTTTTGAGGACACTTTTGTCAAGTAATTACATAATTAATTTTTTGCTTCGCAATCGAGATTAACTCCCGACCNACATGTTTTGGTTAATCAATAGATCCCAGGGCATTATAACAATAATTACAGGTGTTCAGTTAACCAGTAATTACAGGTGTTCAGTTAACCAGGTATTACTCCCTCTGTTTTCGACTCAAATTTTCTGTCAAAATAACACAGGAGGGTAAAAGAAAACTTTTTAACCATTTGTTGTAAAATTATAGTAATATTCATGGCATGAAGCGGCAAAAAATTAGCTTTCCATTGGTGACATCCTTTAATATTTAATCAATAAGACATTTGTAGAAAAGTCGCGACAAATTTCGATGTGGCTACAATTAGCCCTTATAATCCCTTAATGATCTGAAATGGTAAGAGCTAAGCAAAATCTGTTGACTACGAAACTAAAAGCTTACATCAAGAGAACTCCAAAGAAAACTAGAGGATTACATGCCCCCGCGCAAGATTGAATCAAATTGGGATTTCTTAGTAATGATATTTGTGTCTGTAAGACACATATGATGCCCCCGCTAAACACATGTTACTATAAAAGTGGCAGAGATAAACTGTACCCTCTATTACTAAATCACCAAAAAAATTAATAAGTTTAACAATGAATATTTTTGAAAAAAAATTAAATGAAATCAAAATACATAACACATCTTCAATATAGGTACAAATAAAATGCAAAATAAAAGCTTCCTAGCATCAAAACTGTAGGAGGAGTTGTGCAGACAATCTGTTTACCCTCTATTAATAATTCACCCCAAAAATTACAAAGATCAACAATGTATATTTTTTCCAAAAATGCATCAAAATCAAAATCCTTTCCACATGCTTTTATGATCTTCAATATAAGTAAAAATCATCTGCGAAATAAAAACTTCCTAGCATCAACGCTGTAGGAAAAGTTGCGCAAATAATTTATGTACCCTATAGTACAAAATCACCCCAAAAATAACTAAGTTCAACAATGTATATTTTGGATAAAAATTAACCAAAATCAAAATCCTAACCACATGCACATCTTCAATATACAGTGGAACTTTGATGGCTATTTGAATTAAAGTACGCACAACGAAATTTGCTGCAGCTTAAATTGCTGTAGCTATTTGGTTTTAAATAAGACCCTAATAAAACATATATGTATCATTTTATAATTTTTTGCCGCTACTCTTGGTATATTAACCGCAGNGCCATCTAAGTTCTACTGTAGGTACAAATAATCTGCAAAATAAAAACTTCCTAGCATCAAAACTGTAGGAGGAGTTGCACTGACAAACTACATACCCTCTATGCAAAATCACCAAAAATGACTAAGTTCAACAATGTATATTTTTGTCAAAAATGCCTCAAAATCGAAATCCTTATCACATGCACATCTTCAATATATGTACAAATGATCTGCAAAATAAAAACTTTCTCGCATAAAAACTGTAGGAGGAGTTGCGCGGAAAAACCATGTACCCCCCCTCGGATGGACAGACGGAGGACAGAAGACGGACGGACGGACGGACGGACAGGGGTAAAACAATATGCTCCCTTGACTTACCGTCGCGGAAGAATAAAAATCGGATTGAAATCCAATAAAAAATAAAGATTTCATATATTTTGAAATATTGCAATTTGGTCCTTCGACCCCCTTAAGGCTTGGAACCTGTAAGAGCTACACCAAGTCCATTTATATACCACTGAAAGCTTACAATGAGAGGAATTCAACAGAAAAAAATCCCGTCAAAATCTGATGAAAATAAAGATTTCACATGTTTCTAAAAATTGCAATTTTGGCCCCTTTGATCCCCTACAGCTTGAAAACAGTAAGAGCTTTACCACATGTGTTTGCATACTACTGAAAGCTTACAATGAGAGAAATCCAAAGAAAAAAATAGTAATGGTGCATTACATGATACCCCGCCATGTTTCACTAAATTTCTTGGTGCATTACATGATACCCCGCCATGTTTCACTAAATTTCTAAGGCCAAAAAAAAAATATATGTGTTTACGGTAGTCCGACCGACCCTAATTTTTAGTTGCCAAACCTAGAACCTTTATTGATTCTCATAAAAAAAAAGTTCAACGTTGTTATCAGCCGACCCTATTTTGATACAGACCTCTGTAAATTGACTAGTTTATCTGGTAACATGCTTCCGCTGGTACGGAAAGTTAATAAAATAGACTTTTAAACTTTTTATTTGGTTTAAAAGACATTCAAATAGACAAAAATCAAGAAATATGCCAAGTTTCTTTCAAAATACAATGCAAATGGCAGGACTTCCGGTTTGTAGGATTAATTTGGGAACGGACTTCGGAATGACCCGAAATTTTTCCGGATTTCGTTGACGATGCCTGAAAAAAAAAAAAAAAAAGATTCCCGACCTACCGACCCTAATTTTTTTCAGCAGACTACAGTAAACACACATATTTTTCTTTTTGACCTAAGTTGAAAGCGGCATAACTCCAGAAGTATGTGTACCGCTGAACCCAAAATTATACTTGGCCTGTGTTTTGTGGTAAACAACTTGCATACCAAGTTTGAAGACAGTATGTTATTTCATTCACAAGTTATGAGTACGAAACCCTAAAATTTGCAAAATTTCAAAGTTTCAAGGGCCATAACTCCAGAACCCCTTGGACATCTAAACCCAAAATTTAAGTTGACCTGAGTTTTGTGGTAAACAACTTCCATACCAAGTTTGAAGACCTTGTGTAATTTCGTTCACAAGTTAATTTGCAAAATTTCAAAGTTTCCAGGCTCCAGAACCCCTTGGGCCTCTGAATTGTCCTGAGTTTTGTGGTAAACAACTTACATACCAATTTTGAAGACCTTGTGTTATTTCGTTCAAAAGTTATCAGTCGGAAACCCTAGAATTTGCAAAATTTCAAAGTTTCCAGGCTCCAAAACCCCTTGGACCTCTGAACCCAAAATCAAACTTATCCCGAGTTTTGTGGTAAACAACTTGCATACCAATTTTGAAGACCTTGTGTTATTTCGTTCAAAAGTTATCAGTCGGAAACCCTAAAATTAGCAAAATTTCAAAGTTTCAAGGGGCATAACTCCAGAACCCCCTGGACCTCTGAACCCAAAATTGAACTTGACCTGAGTTTTGTGGTAAACAACTTGCATACCAAGTTTGAATACCTTGTGTTATTTCGTTCAAAAGTTATCAGTCGGAAACCTTCGGGGGACGGACGGACGGACACACGACTGAGGGTATCACATAATACCTCACCACTTTGTGTGGCGGGGTATAAAAATCAAATCAAAATCTGATAAAAAATAAAGATTTCACTTATTTGTAAAAATTGCAAATGGTAAGAGCCACGCCAAATCTGTTGGCATACCACTAAAAGCTTACAATGAGAGAGGAATCCAAAGAAAAAAATCCTATTGAAATCAGACGAAAAATAAAAATTTTAGGTAATCTGCATGTTTGCAATTTTGGCCTTGTTTGGCTCTCATAACTGGGAAAGAAACAAGCTTTAAACTAGAGGCTCAGAGATTGAGCCTGTATTGCTCACCTGACAAAATGCTTCTATGCCATGCATGACCAAAAAAGATGTATTTTACCAATGAGATCTAATGTTAAGCTATGTTCTCCATTGGCATTAGTGTTTTTTGTCTGATCCTATTGAAATGAGTAATCTTTGCAAAGGACCTTCAATACATCATTCCAATACAGTTTAGTTAAATTTGCTTGAATAGTTTCAGAGTTCTAAGATAATGAAAATACCACGCTACAATGTTCAACTATCTTCTGCACTGGAGGCCATGTTTTTTGTCGGTTCGAAATAAAATGAGCAAATTTTGTAAAGTACCTTCCGTACATCATTCCTGTAAAGTTTGGTTGAATTTGCTTCAGCCTTTTCAGAGCAGAAGATGAAAATGTGATTTTTCCCATAGGGCCCAATGTTAAACCTAAGTTCCACGCTGGTGGCCATGTTTTTTATCTGATCAGAACAAAATGAGCAATCTTTGTATAGGACCTTCCATACATCATTCCTGTAAAGTTTGGTTGAATTTGCTTCAGTGGTTTCAGAGGAGTAGATGAAAATGTGATTTTCCCATAGGGTCTTATGTTAAACCATGTTCCATGCTGGCGGCCATGTTTTTAGTCGGATCGGAACGAAATGAGCCATCGTTGTTAAGGACCTTAAGTACATCATTCCTGTAAAGATTGGTTCAATTTGCTTCAGTGGTTTCAGAGGAGAAGATCAATATGTGAAAAGTTTAACAGACGGACGGACGGACGGACGGAGCGACGGACGCCAAGTGATGGCAATAGCTCACACTGACCCTTCGGATCAGGTGAGCTAAAAGTGCTATGTTAAAAACTGCAGCAAAATCTGCCTGAAGTAAAAAAAAAATAATAAAATTTTTGAGATTCGCACCCTTTGGGCCCCATTTATTTCATGAACAGTAAACGGGACATGAAATCCTTTGACATACTACAGACTGGAAATTTCCTCAGGAGTACACTGAAAGAAACCCCATCAAAATCCGATAATTAATAAATATTCTACAGCCCAATATATGAAAACATCTAATTTATGACCCTTTTCTTATAAAAGAGCTGGGCCAGAATACCTTAAAACAATCCCAGCCTTTCTTTTGTGCCAAGGAACATTGTGTTAAAATTTCATAAGGAACTTCAGGGAGTGCGAGTGTAAGAAATTTTGTAATTTGAATTAAAACTTTGACATTTTGTTTTGAAGATCACTGTTAATGGAACAACTTGAGCAAAATAATTTGAAAATCCATGTAGGAATTTTTTAGATATAAGATGTCATAATTTTGGCGGGAAACAGTTCTCTCTAGAGTTTTCCTTTAATTTGCATATGATGTTTATAGGCCTTAAACATCATTGGAAGTTAATTAAATTTTATATACTGTCTATTTTATAAATTTTAAAAAGTGACCTATGACCAAGAAAATATTATCCATGTGCAAAAAAGTTTAACACTGTTTGAATGGATACAACCCGAGGACATCAAATCTGACACTCATACTCCCTAAAGTTATCACAAGGAAACGATGTGTCTATGACGACACCAATCCTGACGCCAGTATCATACCAATATAAGACCTCAAAATTTTTTGCTGCCATATAAAAATTGTAGATCACAACACTGAGATTGACTCAGTGCTGGACCAAATTATCACTAGGGAATAACATACCTGCCAACCTCCAAAAGTACTGTGGTGGGTCATGACCCAACATTGTGCATTCAGATGTTGGGTCATAGTGCTGAGGCTTGCATTGAATTGCCATGTCCTATGGTGTAATTTACCATACAGAACAGTGTTTCTCTGCTCTGATTTTGTTTTAAAGACATTTCTTTCGCATAATGTGCTGAGAATTATAATTTGTAACAAAGGCAACATGTAATTTTATTAGAAATTGATTAAACAGCTATGATCATTTATTTTTAACTTCATCAAAATAAAATTTGTGGAGAAAATATCCAATATACAATTTAAAACAAAACTTAATTGTTTTTTAAGATATTTCAATCAAATCTTATGGCCATTTTTTATAAAATGGAAAATTATTCTAGGGAGGTAATTAGCGATATTCATAAACATTTTCATATCAGAAATGATTGTGTAGATTCTTTGTAATCGTTGCCAGTGCTTACTGATTACTATATATACAACACCTGTCCTAATTATTGCCCTAATCAACACTAATTACACAGTCTAATTAAATTGTTTACCTGTCTTGAGTTGACTGACACAAATCAATAAACAGACATGCACGACAATTTCATCTGATCAACTTTGCTGGTGAGAACGGTGACCCGCAGCGGGTCATGCTTAACAGCGGGCGAAGGGACATTGGTTTTGCGGGTGTGACCCAGCAAATGCGGTTCACTTGGCAGGTATGGGAATAAGGACAATGTTAAGACATCAAAGAACATCTAAATTGGTGTGTTGCCATTGTAGGCTGTCATGTTAATGGGATAAATATTGCAGAACACTATTGAGATCCACCTAGTACTAACTCCAAGGGAATTTAAAAAGATTTATAAGATGTGAAAGAACATCAAACTTTGTGTGAATAGTTATCTTAGTCTATAAACATTGCTCTAAATATATAAATTTGTATACTGGACTAATGGTATAAAATTTACGAACCATCCATTTCCAAAAAACCTCTTCTTGATCTTTCCATGATAACATGTTCTGTAATCTCTCATTGTCTTTTTCTAACAGTTTTAAAATCTGAAAAATCATCTTCATCTTAATTCAAAATCATCTAAATACATGTATGACACATTCAGTCCATATAATCCACTGTTATTTTTGTTTGAAATTATACTAGGAGGAAAGAATTAGTAAAAGTAAAGAACCCATAATAGCCTGTCATATGAATTGTTCATTAAGACTTGTGAAGACCTTTTTAGGGTATATATTGGGCTATAGTATAGACCAGATGTGAATTGAATTAAAAGGAGATAACCTCACAGGGATACTAGTAATAGATACTGGTACTTAAACCTATTACTTATTGTGCAACATCTACTCAACACTTTTGCAGCTCTATCAAGACTAGATCAAGTCTATTTACTAGTATATATACTGGTGTATTTGGAAAGATATTGGAAAAAAAACAGTTGATAGACAAGTATTGTATATTTATACATTCTTTTTAACATCAGACTCCCAATTCTGAAGGAGACTGTATGTACACTACCCTAAGCTTTGAGAATCCTAACCCTCCATCAGATACAGCATATGGATATAGGGGGAGGGTTTGGATCCAAGAAAACGAGTTAAACCCCACCGCAATTTTTGCGCCTGTCCCAAGTCAGGAATATGTTGGTCATTGGCTTGTCCTTGTCTTCTTATAAAATTTTAGTTTCTTGATATTTGGGTTATTGGATGTGGTTTGTTTTCATTGATTTATTCACTTTTTTACCTTTTTGGGGCCATTTAAGGCTTATTATATGGTGTGAGGTTCCTCACTGTGTTGAANNNATTTACCCCATTTCCTTTCTTTTTCATATATATGCAAGTTCAGATGATCATACCATACAAAGTCACTGAGATCTCAACTTATCCCAAGTCAGGAATATGTTGGTAATTGGCTTGTCCTTGTCTTCTTATAAAACTTTAGTTTCTTGATATTCTGGTTATTGAATGTGGTTTGTTTCCATTGATTTATTCACTTTTACTTTTTGGGGCCATTTAGGGCTTGCTATATGGTGTAAGGTTCCTTACAGTGTGTTCTGACCCCTAATAGTAGGGTGCCCAAGGTCCAAAAAGACGCTTAGTTTTCCAGTTTGGGTTAACAGAATCACACACGGCTAATTTTTGTTTTAAATGATAGAACAACTATGAAATTTCAAATTTTTAGCTGTGATAGAAAGTTCCTGTGGTCACGATTTCTCTAATTTCTCCTTTTTTAAGGGTACCCTAAAACAGTGCTTGGGATATGGTATCTTTAAAATTATAGAAAATAGTAGTACTCTCTTATATTCTAATAAAAAGCTATTAACGGTAAAGTACAGACCTGAAATATTTATTTGAATCGTAGAATGCAAGTTATTTTTGACTGGTTTTTGTAATTTATCGGTATTAATGTCCAGGTAAATTTGAATCTAAATTAACGACATTTTCATTGAATGCCAAATAACTATGCTTTATTTTTGAAATATTCCGACTTTAACGAAAGTACATTGCTCCAAAAATCATGGATTTAATGTCCACCGTTAGACTCAACAAATAAAAAGCCAAAATTTGCGTAAAACTTTCAAATTTTAGTCGATATGAAGACCATGCCAATTGGTCATGTTCTTTTAAGTATACAACGAGAGATAACTCTAATCATTTCTTGTCAAAAATAATAATAAGAAACGGAGTAAACACAATATGTCTCCCAAACTTCGTTTGGGGGACATAATTACTTGAAAAGCCCAAGTCTAGTTAAATAGCGGGAATCTAGTGACAATTTTACGTTGCTTGTGTTTTGATTTTCCAAGCAAAGGAATTTGCTTTCATGTTTAAAATCACTTTTCCATATTATTTCCGATAATATAATAGGGTTTTGTTTCAATGGGAATGGTTTTACTAAGATTTATGTCAGTGTGTATTTTTGGGGGAAAATTGACTTATTTAAGTATGATTTATTTGGCCTAAACTTAGTTTATTTTTTAGCGGTTAGTTTTAAAATTAAATTCAAGTTTTCCAATAAAGAATAATCCTATAAAGGTCAGAAATGCGTAATTCTTTATATCCGAAAGAACCCCCCATATCAAGGAGGTGCGAATATTCAAAATGTGGGGCCTTTAAAACAAAATGCCAGCTTTGAAACTTGTTGAATAAAGACAACAAACAAATCATTATCATGATTATAAAAAGTAAAACTAAAGAACTACCCTGATAAAATTTACAATAATGTTCAAATTTCGTTGCAGTTTTATCTGTGAAATGAAGCTTACTTTAAAATGCATCAAAAGTTCAAAATTTTAGGAGCTGACCTTTGACCCCCATCTAAAATAAAATGTGACCACAGCCAATAACTACGACATCGTCATGGTATCCTCTTTCCAAACATGTATAATACAGGTATGTGTTATTCCGTTAACCCAAAATCGAAAAAATTGTCTCTTGGGCACCCTACTTTAAATGCTTTATTTTGGGTCGTTTTAACCTGGAGATGGCATGTTGTCACCTTGACATTTACTCCATTTCCTTTGTTTTCCATATAACATAAATGTAAGTTGATCAATCTGTGAGTCGAAAAATATCGCCCAAAACACCTAGACATGGATGGAAAACCTCCTACATTTGAGAATTGAATTACCGTAAGATACATTTAGTATTTGTCTGGTTGATAAAAAAAAAAAATTGACATGTATGTGGTCGGACCCAGATTTAAAGTGTGGCATGATGAGCAGGAACCAACCCTAAATCACCAAAAATATTTATTTTTAAAGGAGAATTTGTTTTTTTGTTGTTAAAATTTGCTAAAATTTTCAGGTATTTTTTTTTTTCAACTGCACCCCCAAAACTACAGATCCCTGATCTGCCCATGACATAAACAAATTTAATTTCATTAAGCATAATAAAGTAACATACCTTTTTCATCAGTTCAGGATGTTTTAACAGATGAACTTCCATGACTGACAGGTGATTTCTGTCTGGGTTGATACTAACACCATATGTACTGTCATGAATCTAAACAATTAAATATAAGGTTTGTATTAATAATTCCTCATTTAATATGAATTAAAAGCAGACATCTGACTTCTTTTGATGTTTATATATACTATCAAATATGACAGGTGCAACACAACTAATTCCAACTCCCATTGCCTCCCATATTAAATTCACATGTTTCTGCGTCCTTAGAATTTGTATCTGAGGTTCAAACAAAATGACACATGTCCCATCTGCAGAAAGACACATCTTTCGGTAAACCCTCATGAAAAAATCAACCGACCTTAACTGTAATATAAGAAAAAACTGGTTCAGAGAAGCCTAGGGATAGGTACTTCCTGTCTGTGTTTTCACGGGAAAAATACCTCCGCTTTCAACTTTGATAAAATCTTTAATTTTCAATGAAATGGTATAAATTTAGGCTGAAAAGAATCTCTATTAAATGCCTTTTCAATTTAATTCATAATGACTAATAAACCGTTTTAATCTTAGACACTATTAACACTTCCTTGGAACTATGTTGTCTCAAATAAAGACTATATTCACATATGTACCTGACTGGGTTTCCCAATTAGTTGTGTTACACCTATAACAGAAAAAATTTCCCTCCAACACTTTTGTATTTGTATATTTTTCATCTTTGGTGTGTAAACAAGAAAACTACAACTTTGTTTTATGCATAAGTCTATATTTACAAAATTTGTAGACAAATTTGCAAACAGTGCTTCCAGCACTTTTGCACTTGGATTTAACAAAATTCCGACTTCTGTGCTATAGACGTTGAAACTGTTAAAGACTGCTATTTTGACACTTATAGCGCTTCTGGCTTACAGAAAGTAATTTAATAAATGATATGAAGTAGTTTAAAACATGTGTTTTGCATTATTGCTTGATTATAAGCATGTTGATCATAGGCCGGGTACCCCCTTTTCGAAAAAATGCAAATATCTGTTTATCTGCTCACTATCTGCAAAACTTTTATTAAAAAATAACTTTATTTAGTAAAATCAGTTTAATTTAGTATATTGGTATGCAATTCAGAAGTGTATAGTCCATTAAAAAAACTTGGGAATGATTTATGAGAATCGTGTCCGTACAAAGCAAATTGTAGAATTGTCATGATTTGCACCAGAAATCCAGCTTAAATTTTAAAGACAATTGCAAAATGTCTATCTTTTTTGCTAAAACATTCTTTGATCATCATTTTCTATTGACATGGCAGTAATGAAACAATGAAAAATACTAGTTTACAAACTTTTCTCTGTACCCATTCACTGTTATTCAAACCCCTTAACTTTTTTTTTGTTATTTTTGTAAAAGGTGTAACACAACCAATTCCGATTCCCATTGCCTCCCATGTTAAATTGTACATGTTTCTGCGTTCTTAGAATTTGTATCTGAGGTTCAAACAAAATGACACATGTCTCATCTGAAAGACACATCATTCGGTAAACTCTCATGAAAAAATAAACCAACCTTAACTGTAATATAAGAAAAGAATGGTTCCCGGAAAGTTCAGAACCTAGGGATAGGTACTTCCTGTCTGTGTTTTCGCGGGAAAAATACCTCCGCTTTCAACTTTGATAAAATCTTTAATTTTCAATGAATATAAATTTAGGCTGAAAAGAATCTCTATTAAATGCCTTTTCAATTTAATTCATAATGACTAATCAACCTTTTTAATATAAGACACTATTAACACTTCCTTGGAACTATGTTGTCTCAAATAAGGACTATATTCACATATGTGTCTGACTGGGTTCCGAATTAGTTGTGTTACACCTGACACAGGGACAAATAAGAGAGATAAGTCTAAAGACTAAATGAAATGTGATAGATTTATTTCTATCATAGCGTAATTAAGTATTTTTAGAAACTACCTACAAAATCAGTCTCACTGCACATACAATGCATAACATAACGGTGCTGTGTTGAATAAACTTCTCTCTTGAAGAAACAAGAGCTGTCGCTGAATGGCAGCCAGATATACCCCCGCTAATTGAACCCTGAATCAATATGGTAAGTGCAAATTTAGGTGGGTTTGGAAACAGTAGAAGTGTGGATACAATATGAGTATGGACAATGATATAATCCTCCAGAAATAACTTTTCTGTCAAAATCAGACAAAAATAAAATCCACCCTTTTTTGGCTCTTACATTTTTTTTAGAAAATCTTTACAGAAATTTCTCTCCAACACTTTGAATAAACTTTTCACAAGGATTACAATGAAAAACATGTTTTTCTTCAACACCTTTATTTCAAAATATCTACCCTTTGAATTATTTATTTTGAAAATTGTCTAAATCCAAAAAATCTTTGCAGAAAGAATCAATGAAAATCTAAAAATTGAATTATCTCCCCTTCCTGGTTTTGGACAATAATTATATTCCTTCATGCACATCACCATAGAGTGCCCTTCCCTTGTGTAAAGTTTCATTAAAATCCTTAAAGTGGTTTAAGAGGACTTGCGCTTACAAGGTTATCTGTGCAGATGGAACCAATGAAAAGTCAAAGTTGAATTAATTCCCCTTCCTGGCTTCCGACAATAATTATATTCCTTTATGCACACCTCCATATAGTGTCCTTCCTTTGTGTAAAGTTTCATTGAAATCCTTCAAGTGGTTTATAATGAAAAGTCAGTCAAATTATCTCCCCTTCCTGACTTCAGACAATAATTATATTTCTTTATGCACATCTCCATATATAGTGTCCTTCCTTTGTGTAAAGTTTCATTTACATACATGTGATAAGGTCAGGATGCCAATGCAGGAGATCTCCCTCCAAAAACCAGGAGATTGGGAGGTCAATGAGGGAGATTTTTTCAGGTCAATTTTAGCGGACGATTTTTACTCTTCGATGGTTCTAATAGTGTGTTATATGAGTACATAAAATGAAACAGATCAAACATGAACCATATTTTTATGATTCACTAGGGTTATTAGTCAACTGCTTATCAAATGCAATACCAGTTCTCAATGGAGAGAGATGTATAGTTTCAATCCTTTCTCCTTCCCTTTTGCATTACCCAGATCAGCAAGCTCAGGGATGACAAGAAATTAATTCATATTACATCTATTTATCACATTTCTATTTAAAGAAGGTTTGAAATACAAACTGATTGGGATTATTTTATATAAATGTTTCTAATATTATTTCATTGAGTATACTAATATTTTTAAATTTGCAAATATTTAAACAATATATAATAAAATCCAATAAAAATTCTTAAAAGTGATGTAACTTTTCATTTCTGAAGAATTGATAGATGATTTTAAGTAAAGGTAACACCGGAAAGTTTTTTTGGTCTATGTTTTACACACTATAAGGGGAAATAACTCTGGACATCAATTGCCTAATTGTTTTGACCTGGTTTATCCGTTTTACTTCCTGAAATTGTGACTACCAGGGCTTATAACATTAAACAATCAATTTATTGTTTAATATATGTGTATTACATGTCATAAATTCCTTAACTGGGCTTTCACATGGCACTTTGACTTATGTAAACATGGTGACTCGTAAAACAAAATGACGATAATTAAATCATGGCCATGTTGCTGGAGGCTATAAATGACACCTGTGATTATCTAAATCAACAAAATATCATTAATTACCTTGAAATTCAATGAGAAATCAACCAAGCGCAAATGATTGACAGGCACTATAGGGTACACAACAGTTTACTTTTCACATTATTTTCAACAACTGAAATACGGGAGTTTTACAGCCAAATCCGTGAAGACAAATTTCAGGTCTTAAAAA
>MJUU01049752.1:26806-40688 GCA_002080025.1 Modiolus philippinarum
ATGTTTCTATAGTTACAGAAATACCTGTAGACAGGTGTTACTGTACAATACAAACCTGTAGACAGCTCATGTCTTGCCTTAACTGCAACTTCATCAATGTTTCTTTAGTTACAGAAATACCTGTAGACAGGTGACACTGTACAATACAAACCTGTAGACAGCTCATGTCTTGCCTTAACTGCAACTTCATCGATGTTTCTTTAGTTACAGAAATACCTGTAGACAGGTGTTACTGTACAATACAAACCTGTAGACAGCTCATGTCTTGCCTTAACTGTAACTTCATCGATGTTTCTATAGTTAAAGAAATACCTGTAGACAGGTGACACTGTACAATACAAACCTGTAGACAGCTCATGTCTTGCTTTAACTGCAACTTCATCGATGTTTCTATAGTTACAGAAATACCTGTAGACAGGTGGCACTGTACAATACCAACCTGTAGACAGCTCATGTCTTGCTTTAACTGCAACTTCATCAATGTTTCTGTAGTTACAAAAATACAGGAGATCAAACAATAAAGTCCAAAATGCTTCAGTCTGAAAACAAATGTCAAATATTTATTAAATATGTTAAATAATAATTTGATTAAATATCCATCCATTGTAAAATAAAATCTAATACCTTAGTCACACCCTTGATAGCGCTCAGCTAAACTCGGATGTAAATCTGTGTAAAATATTAAGCCAATAAACAATGATCAGAATGACCCGGATGACTATACTGAACAGCAACAATGGTATGTTTCTTTTACTGTTCGGTATACTTATCTCTGTAATTCTGATCATCATGATCATTGTGTATTGGCTTAACAATAGGATCAGTTTTACACGCAGAATTACATCCGAGTTTAGCTGATTGCTATGAAGGGTGTGATAGTTGAAAAAAGCTCTGTCAGTAGAGGTGTTTGACTACAAACATTGTATAAAGTTCAATACCTGTTGGTTTCCAATAATGATATTGATGTCATCTGAAATACCTGAATGAGTGATTTTATTATCAACTGCATTTTAAGTAAATTTTGTGCAAGAAAATGTTAGAAATAATATTTGTCTCATGTTAATGAAAATGTAAGTATTAAAAGTTATTTATTTGTATTTCTTTTATTAGGTATAATATGGTAAATGGCTTTTAATCAAAAACCAATCAAACTTCAATGCATACAATTTGCATGTAAATCTCAAACTTTTTAAATCACTCTAGATTTCTGTTTCTATGGTAACCAATGAATGCCTTTTTTTCTTGCATTTATTCCCTTTGATATATTCCCCTTGCAAAAAATGATTATATTTTATAACTAGACATCGGAGAGATGGCAGCCATCTCTATGGGCCCCGCTGTATATAAGGGCAAATTTAAGTGTGTGTGTGTACACAATAGCCCTGTTTAATAAGTGTTGTTATCTGCCCCCTGATGATTATTTT
The DNA here is from genome assembly GCA_002080025.1 of Modiolus philippinarum. NCBI lineage: Eukaryota > Metazoa > Mollusca > Bivalvia > Mytilida > Modiolidae > Modiolus > Modiolus philippinarum. The sequence continues at coordinate 28,231 of MJUU01049752.1, forward strand.
TCCACATGCGCAGTCATTCGAAATTTCGCTGGAGTGTACTTCTGGAGTGTATTTCTCTCAAAGTGGTGACTGAAAAGAGTTGTTTAAATCGTGGTTACCAGAGCTATAACATCATCAAAGACAATAAAATCCCCCTCTCCGCCGTTTAAACGACTTGCAATTTGATGGAAATATATACTATGCTGTACGAGGAGACAAAAATGTTGATAGGCAAACAATTTTTAAAAATGAATAAAGATAAAATAACAAAGTTGAATTCTTTTTGTTCAAAATGTTTCAAAGCAGGGAATGACACAAAACTTTCATTTTTTTCTTAATTTTTTTTTCTTCTTGAACAATAATTTTGTTTTTATCTATACAAAATTATTTGCCAATATATTTTATTTCATTTTAAACAACACTTAGGTATTATACGATAAGTGTTTTTTTTAATATTCATTATTTTACATATATAAAAAATATTTTTTAAAAAATTTAAGTTATTGTATTAAATGTTGTCAGATGTGAAAAAAAAAGTTATTTTATAAAAATTTTAAGTATTGTATTAAATGTTGCCAGATGTGAAAAAGTCGATGTGAAACTTCCTGTGAACATATAAGATTTCACATTTTATTAATTTTCAGGTAATTGTGTATATCATAAAGTAATTCACACGTAGGTCATATAATTACATGATAATACAACATGGATATCTCTTGAAACAAACAAAAATCTTCATTATATTTATGCTGGCTGATACACGATAACCCTAAAATGTTAGAAGTCAAAGTTTTGAATCTTTGTTTTTTTAATTGTATTCTAGGCAGCAGCTCTTTTAACTAATTGTAATTTTAGTGTATAGAAGTGAAATTCCCTAACATTTATCCCTTATATCCCTAATAGCACGGCAATGTGCATTTTGTACATGTAAAATTACGAATTCCACGGTCCTTGATATTTGAGAACCAGTAACTAGTGACTCCTTCGGAATACACAATACCGTGTATTGGTGTGAAGTACATTCATTTCAGCCAAGAATTCTTCCACATCTCATTGAAAGTTTTTTTTTCAAAAGATATTTTAAGGAAATAGAGGAAAATGGTTTTTATTGGATAAAAAATCTTATGCAGATAGCTAAATGGATACTACCAGTCACTTTGGTAAAGGCAAACTACAGTAAGTTTTTTTTTTTTTATTTTATATAATTTGGGGAGAGTGAATAAGTTGGGGGAGACGGAGCCTTGAATTCAACCACGTGAATTTGACATTGTAAAAATTGACAGCTACTGTCTGATAGTTCATTAATTTTTAAAACACTCAGTTTGCCTAGAACTGTTTTTGAGAGATAACTCCTTGAAACATGTGTACAGCATAACGAAATTTACTGTTTTTTATGCAACATCGGTATTTTTTGTATTCGGTATTTATTTCGCTTCAAATGATCTGCATTTATTCCCTTTTAAAATTGTATAAAGTATTGCCAGTTACATAAGCTAAAAGGGTAAAATTTGGCTCCACAGAGATAATTTATGTTGGATTTGACAGCTTATCTCCGAGACGAAATTGTCTTTTTCTACCAGTTTGGCTTTTTCAAATAAACTTCACAATATGTCCGTGCTAGGAGATCGCATTTTTGGCAATTACATCTTTGTCGCACTTTTTAATTTTTATTCTAAACGAGACGGATGGTACAGCAATTCAAGTAGAGTTTACATTGGCAACTGATGATATACACTCTGGAAGTAATACAAATTGATAAACGTTATGGATAATCGCTAAGGGAGATAACAACACTTATTAAACTAGTCTATACAGGTGTGGACACAGTACAAATGTGGACACAACACAAGTATGGACACAATCATATCATCAAGATATAAACAGAAAGTAATACCCAAAAGCAATAATCTGACATTGAAGACAAAGGTCAAGGTCACCAATCATGGTTCATGACATATTGTCTTGAAGTGATCTATCTACATGCAAAATATCAAAAGCCTATCTCAAAAGACAAAAAAAGATATAGACTGCATACCACTTGTTATTAGAAAAGCAAAAAATCTGACCTCGAAGACAAAGGTTAAGGTCAATGGTCATCAATCATTGTTCATGACACATTGTCTTCAAGTGATCTATCTACTTGCAAAATATCAAAAGCCTATCTCAAAAGACAAAAAAGATATAGCCTGGACATGACTTGTCACTAGAAAAGCACAAAATCCGACCTTGAAGACAAAGTCAAGGTCAAAGGTCACCAATCATGGTTCATGACACATCTTCTTGAAGTGATCTTTCTACTTGAAAAATATCAAAAGCCTATCTCAAATGACAAACTAGAGGCTCAGAGACTGAGCCTGTATTGCTCACCTAACAAAATATTCTATGCCATGCATGACCAAAAAAGATGTATTTTATCAATGAGGTCTAATGTTAAGCTATGTTCTCCATTGGCACAAGTGTTTTTAGTCTGATCCTATTGAAATGAGTAATCTTTGCAAAGGACCTTCAATACACCATTCCATCACAGTTTAGTTAAATTTGCTTAAATAGTTTCAGAGAAGATAATGAAAAGTATAGTTTCACATACCGCCCTACGATGTTCAACTATGTTCTGCACTGGAGGCCATATTTTTTGTTGGATCGAAATGAAATGAGCAAATATTGTAAAGTACCTTTAGTACATCATTCCTGTAAAGTTTGGTTGAATTTGCTTCAGTGGTTTCAGTGCAGATGAAAATGTGATTTTTCCCATAGGGTCCAATGTTAAACCTAAGTTCCGGCTTCAAACAAAAATGTTTTTTTATATTTGGGCTTGCCCATTTCTCTGACTCTGTAAAAAAATTGTGCAGTAAACAAAGACATTGTTTACATGGATCATGCAGTTTTTAACGTACAAAATTGGAATTATAAGGATTGACCACTTTTTTTTAGGAAATTATGTATGTATAAACTCTGGCAGGTCACTCACAAACTTTACAAAGCTGCCGGAGTTTATACATAGATAATTTCCTAAAAATGAGTGTTTAATCCTATAAAGAAACATTTAATAAACACAAGTATGGACCCAAATTGATGTCTCGCCCGTCCCTGCTTGATTGCAAAATTGATGTGAAAACTCAAACTGCCTAAATCAGAAAACTTAACATGTTCACTAGACTGTGAAATAAGATTAACTGACAAAAGCAACACAGCAGACTGTCACATAAAACCCAAAACCAAAATTCCAAATATTAATGACCTACCACTGATAGATACTGGAAAACCAAACATGTTCACTAGACCATGAAAATGAGGTCAATGAAGCCAAATAGCAGGCTGTCATCTTCCATCTAAGACAAACCCACATGCCAAATATTATTGAACTTACATTAATAGATACTAGGAAACTTAACATAATCACTGGACCATGAAATTGAGGTCACAGACAAAAGCCATATAGCAGACTGTCATGTACGATGCAAAACCAACATATAAACCAAATATCATTGACCTACCACTTATAGTTACTGAGAAAATGACCTAATCATAAAAACTTAACATGCTCACTAGACTGAGAAATTGAGGTCAAGGACAAAAGCCATATGACAGACTGTCATGAACTACCTAAGACCAGCCTACATACCATATATCATTGACCTACCACTTATAGTTACTGAGAAACAAAACTAAGCACAAAAACTTAACAGTTCAGTGGACTGTGAAATTGAGGTCACAGACAAAAGCCATATAGCAGACTGTCATGTACTACATTGTACTCAAGACCAACCTATAAACCAAATATTATTGACCTACCACTTAAAGTTACTGAGAAAGTGACCTAATCACAAAAACTTAACATGAAAGTTTACGCCATCGCCGCCGCCATTGCTGTTGCCGTCATACTTTGTACGCATATGTCTCGCTTTCCGCGACTTTCGTAGCGGGCAAGACAAAAACCACTAAAAAATAGATGGTGTAGGGCTTTATCTACATATTTACGGAAAAGGGATCCTGGGTTGTTTTTGGGATTTCAATCAGTCCATGGCAAGTAACAAAGCATCATTTTATTACCAGGAGCAAAATATAGAATTTTCTATGTGCTATTGGGTTGTTACTGTTTTGGTAGATTAGACTTCCAAATTGAAAACAATTAGATCAATTTATAATAATTTAATATAATGTAGATTATAGCCATGCACATCATGAGCATGATGAGTTACATACATGACATGGTATATGTATTGTTGATTCTGCTTATACAGCCATTGGTAATTACCCTCAGGGAAGACCAAGTGGGGTTTGACAAGACAAGAAAAAATTCATACAGGTGTCCATTAATCAGGGCAGGTTACAGAATGGTTGTTTCATTTCAATCTCAAGTTATTCTATTCTGCACTAATGATCACTAATCTGGAAAATCCTAGCAAACCTTTCAAAAATGTGGTATTCCATTTTCTTTGTTTACTGTTGTAAGCAGGGTTGTAAGTTTGTTACACTACAACCAATTGTATGTGTTTGAATTTGCCACCAAAGACACAAAAAAGGAGGTAACTCAACATTGTCAGAACGTAATACATGTAGGATGTCTGTACATTGATTTCTATTCAATAAAAGCAAGTCTAAAGTGAATTTTATTTAAGTGTCACTTACACAAATGCTGTTTCTTGGAAAATCAACATGCTTCAAATAATTGGTTATTGACTAGTGAGTAACAAAATGGGGAAAAATAGTAGTTTTGTCATTGGGAATGGGTCCAAAATAAAGTGGATCCAACAGTATGCCAAATTATGGCAATTAAAAGCCAACAAGTCACGACAGTACTGTACTATGTTCACTGCGCATGCTATGAAATACTTTCCCAAAATGGTCCTCCAGTACATTAAATTCACCGGGATATGTATCTGTTCCTTTGATACATAAAAGACCGTGAACTTACAATATTTGTATTGCTGGCAAGGCCGTCCTTAATTAAATCTATGTTTAAAATTAATACCTACATGCTTAGGTTTTTAAAAATAAAAAACAAACAAAAGTTTATTGTTGTTCAGAAGTTTTCAGGTTGCAGGCAATATCGGTCATTAATTTAGCAGTTGGGTCTGAAATCAATGAAAGATTTCAAAAGAAAGTGAAATAATCATGTACAGCATTGTACAGTTTAATGTTGATTTGTCAAAAATATTAAATTAAGGTATGAAATCTGTTCTTAAGCATATATTCAATAAAATTATAAAAAATAATTGCATTTTTTTGTATAAAATTTTGTTTGTTATTTTCTTTTCCTCCCTCCCTCCTACAAATGTCCTACACAGAGTTGAAGATTTGCGATATTGTCAAAGTGGCCACCTAGGCCCCTGCCAAAAAAAAAAATCAGTAGCCCATGTGCAAGAATATGATCATGGGTCAAAAAATGTTACAAAATGACCAAATAAAGGGCTACACCCAGCCCAGCATGATACGACCTCAGCATGTCGACCACTGATATTTCAACAAGTGTAGTTTAAAGTGAATGTGGACACAGTAAAGAGCTTGACAAAATAATTAGATGGACACAAAAAGGAGCTTGACACAGTTATAAGCTGGACACAAACTAGGAAAAAAATTAACCCTTTTGATCACTTATTGATCATGTTGATAGAAAAATTAGTAAGAGCTATGCAAAATATGTTACTAAAAAATAAAAGCTTAAATCAAGAGAAATAAAAAAAAAATCCCATCAAAATCTGATGAAAAATAAAAAAGGTAAAGACATATTTAGAAAAATTGAAATTTTGGCCCCCTTGACCCCTTGTAGCTCGGAAACAGTAAAAGCTATGGAAAATCACTTGACATACTACTGAAAGCTTAGATCAAGAGGAATCCAAAGAAAACATTTCCATCAAAATCTGATGAAAAGGTAAAGATTTTACATATTTAGAAAAATTGCAATTTTGGCCCCTTTGATCCCTTATAGCTCAGAAACCTTAAAAGCTACACCAAATCCATTGCATTCTACTGAAAGCTGAGGTCAAGAGGAATCCAAAGAAAAAAATCCCATCAAAATCGGATGAAAAATAAGGATTTGACATATTTAGATAAAGGGCTACGCCAAGCGCAGCATGATACGACCGCAGCATGTCGACCACTGAAATTTCAACAAAAGTAGTTTAAAGTGAATGTGGACACAGTAAAGAGCTTGACACAATAANAGTGTGTTCCTTTTTATTTTTTCTGTCTTCCCGTCCCAAATAAAACTGAAAAATAATTTATTCACTTCATCCATCATATTTTGTTTAAGATTAGGTAGAGATGTAAACAGATGAATTAATTTTGGAAATTTTGGAAGAGCCAATGTTTTTATCACAGTAATTTTTCCAATCAAAGTAAGCTTTCTGTGTTGCCAACTTTTTAAAAGTTTGAGATATCTATAATCTTTTTCCTAAAATTTAGGTCACACACAGTACTTAGATCTACAGAGAACTCTATTCCAAGAAGTTTAAAATTAGAACTTGACCAATCCAGATCAATATCAGGACAGAGGATCTGACTGGAGTACTTCTTACTTCCAACCCATACAACCCTTGTTTTAGATGTATTCATTTTGAGACCAGATGTTTTATAAAAACTATCAAAGCAAGCTAATGTCTCTTTTAAAGACTTTTCACTACCATCTAACACATGGAAAGTGTCATCTGCATATTGACTAACTAAGGAGTCTGAATCATCTAAGAATATACCTTTAATATTTGGATTTGCTTTTAGTTGTAGAGCTAGCAATTCAACACCAATTATAAATATATATGGGGAGAGAGGATCTCCTTGACGACAGCCTCTTTCTAAATCAAAGAAAATAATGCATTTTATTCATTGTTTTTATTTTGTACGGCCTTAATATTATGTTATTTGTTTGGCCTAGTTATGTAACTTGTTTACAATAAACAATGGTCAAGGTTATTACACCTTAGAACATATAGAAATTTCTTGAATTTAAATTCAATATTTAACACACAGAATTTTCTAGAGGTTTTCCTTACATAATCATTCTAGTCATGTGATTGTCAGTTGATTAGAATGTTCCAGTGGTACCTTGTGGATAGATTTTTCTAGAAATAATAAATGTATTTATATAAGGTAGCTGAAAAGGATTAAGTCATTATTTTTGTCTTATTAAAAGTTAATTTTGAGCCAATTTTGTTTTATCTTTGCTGACTTCAATTTACAATATTTTATTGGTCGTTTCTGCCACATAACAGTGGCCACTAGACCGTGAAATTGAGGTCAAGGTCACATGACGTTATGTCCGTCAGGTAGCACTTGATTAGTACTACCACTGAACCAAATATTATGTTCCTTCATCAAAGGGTTTTCAAAATATCCTGTATTAAGTAAAAGTTAATGCCATCGCCGTTGCCGTCGTCATACTTTGCACGGCTTTGTCTCGCTTTGGGATATATTGACCTCTGACCATGTCCTTGGTCAATATAAATCTAACAGGTCCATATATAACATATTGACTTGTTGAAAGTCCATAATTGATAAATATGTTATAGCCCTGTGAATAAATTTTCTTTTGTTATCTATTGCTTACTGCAAAAATTTTTCATAACATAGGAACATACATGTGATAAGGTCAGGATGCCAATGCAGGAGATCTCCCTCCAAAAACCAGGAGATTGAGGGGTCAATGCGGGAGATTTATTTTCAGGTGGGTTTTAGCGGACGATTTTTACTATCCGATGGTTTTAAAATATGTTAAAATGGGTACATAAAATGAAACAGATCTAACACGAACCATATCTTTACGATTCACTAGGCTAATTAGTCAACTGCTTATCATCACAATACCAGTTCTCAATGGAGATGATATATATATATAGGCTCAGCCCTTTCTCCTGTCCCTTTGTTATTGTATGAAACAGATTTCATATGGTACAGAATTTATCAAATTGTCAACCTGTAAATAAACTCCAATGAGTGTAGTCTACTTTCAACTCTTTGGGATTATTTTTTTCTATAAGTGTTTCTAATATTAATTCATTGAGTATACATGTACTAATATTTTTAAATTTGCAAATATTTACAAAATATGTAGTAAAATCAAATAAATATTCTTAAAAGTGGTTTAACTTTTCATTTCTGAAGAATTGATAGATGATTTTAATTAAAGGTAACCTGGTAACACCTGAAAGTTTTTTTTGTTCCATTATATACACACTATAATGGGACATAACTCAGGACATCAATTGCGTAATTGAACCAGTGGAAGATTTGACCTGGTTTGTCCGTTTTACCTCTTGATATTGCGAATATCAGGGCTTATAACATTAAACAAACAGCTCATTGTCTAATATATGTGTATTACATGTCCTAAATTCCTTAACTGGGCTTTCATATGCCACTTTGACTACATGTAAACATGGCAACTCGTAAAACAATTTGACGATAATTAAATCATGACCATGTTGCTTGAGGCTATAAATGACACCTGTGATTATTTAAAACAACAAAATATCATTAATTACCTTTAAATTCAATGAGAAATTAACCAAGCGCAACTGATTGACAGGCATTATACATCATTTGTACATGTAGGGTACAAAACAATTTACTTTTCACATTATTTTTAACAAACCAAATACGGGAGTTTTACAGCCAAATGCGGGAGGGCAAATTTCAGGGGTTGAAAACTGGAGACTGCCGCAGGATCTGGGAGATATTACATGTATGTAGGAACATGTTGTGGATAGGGCTCAGAGTTATGAACATACATAATAACTTGTATCAAGCCGTTTTCAGCAAATTTATCTAACTATTCTTATTTTTTATATTAACATTTATCTTTTAATTCATTACCTTTGCAAGAAGCTTCATTTTAATATTATTTGAAAAAAGAAATTATATGTTCATAACTTTGGGACACCATTTTCCTCTATTTCTGAACACAAAATAGTTTTTCTGCTCATTGCAAAGTTTATACCACATAAAATCACATTTATTTGATTTGATATATACAAGTTGTCCACTAATATATTATAAAACATTTATTTTATTACTTTAAAAGCTGGAAAATTGAAAATAAACAGCCCTTCTTTATTCCTTCTGTTCATAACTAGAGATTTCCTTAGGAGGACACCACACTTCTTAGTGACATGTACATCACATCTTTCTGTGTATTAGCACAGCTATGACAACAATGTCAACACTGTGTATCAGAATGTTCCATTTCATATTTTAGGGGGAGAAAAATGTTAAATGCCTACAATTTTATGAAGAGTTCTTATGTTCATAAAGAACTTGACGCTACGAAATTCGTTTTTGTTATCATGGTTGTAATTGAGCAAATCAATTGCCCTGTTGTGAATTGCACATAAATTTGACTGTAACAAGTACTATTAATTCAAAAGGAGCTAAATACTATAGTACATGGAAGTTAATTATGTGCAGACTATGAAATAATTGACATTCTCTTTTAGTTTGAATCTTGGACACCATGGTTACGAACAGTTTTATATTCTCTGGAGATCATTTCGGACTTAATATGGATATAATAGTGAAAAAAAATATAATGCAACTGGTGACTTTTAAATCAATTTAAATCATTTTAATGCATGTTTCATTTGTATTCATAACAACATTTAATTTTGAGCCAATTAAATAATGCTGATAATGATTGTTAGCATGCAACATTTCCCGTATGAAATTTTACCCTTGTTTTGATCGGGAAAAGTGTTGATGTAATATTTTCTAATAGTTTTTTAATGCAGTTGTTGGTTTTGCTAGATTCCTTGATTCATATCCTTTAATTTCTTATACAGTTTTTCAGGTAATAATTTCCAAAACAAATAAAAAAGTAAATTTTTGGGGCAAGGGTTAAGGTGTACCTGTGATCATATTCGTTCACCCAGCCAATATTTTACTAGCCTTGTACTATAATGTCAACCTAAATTTCAGTAGCAACCTTGACTACTGGCATAGTTGCCAACTAACATGATTTTCGCGTGAAACACACGCTTTTTCAACGGTTTACCACGTTGATTTTGTCACACGGCGTGTACACACTTTTCCGAACTTCACACGCCATTACACGCTTTTCGTTGTTTACGTTTTTGGTTATTAGCGATATCGCGGTTTTCGTGATTCTCTGGACTTTTCCACACTCGATGTTAATGTTTTTGGTTATTAGCGCTATCTATTCCCGTGATTCTCCGGACTTTTCATGAGCGTAGGGTAATTGTTAAACTTCGATTTCGGGCAAACAACTGATTTTGAATTGAAACTCGTTTCAGTTTCTTGGTTGGTTACATCAACTAAAGACACGAGTGCAAAGAGAAAACGATATTTTTGTACCAGATTCGTGATACCAAAACAAAATTTGGGAGTCCGGGTTTGATGTAAAAGAAAGTGATCGGACAGTAGGGACTAGGGCCAGTAGGAGGCCTTTGCAGTTTACAAATTTATACTGGATCATTTGGCATGTTTACAGAAAATAATCTAGTCAGATATACAAAAGCTCGGACTCGTGAAACTCTTAATCTGTCAAAATGGATCCAAGACCATTAGTTCCTTATCAGCTACAGAAAATTGGATGATGGGGTCATCTGGGACAAGGCTGAAGAAACTCTTCACTAATTTTTTGGTTTGCTTTCCTATAAATTCAACCAAACTTGTAATTAATTTGATTATGTACCCAGTCAGCTTGTTCTAAAATTAGCAAAACAGGCAAATATAGAATACAATGGGAGTTTATACTTAGTAAATTGGTTTCATGTAAATTTGTACACTAATCCAAAAGTATGTCGCGCATTTTTACACGCTTTTTGGTAGATCATGTCATGTCATGATTTTTCATTGTCAGAGGTTGGCAACTATGACTACTGGTTTTAAAATTTTAGTAACCCAGGTCAAAATTTAGGGGCCTTGGGCTACTGGGACCCAGCTGGTAATTTGAACCCCTGCTGCATGTTCTAGGTTTCAAAATGTTGATGTTAAACATATAAATAATTTAGGGCGGCCCAAATGGATCCTGCCCAAACAATGTGTGAGCAAAGGAGATTGCATTGGCAATTCAAATTAATCAGAATTCAGAGAAAGGGAAGATGAGGGACAAGAGAAAGAAACATTGTGTCCCCTCTCAATGTAAATATTTTACATAGGTACCAGTTTCATAATTTGAAGGGAGGGACTGACATTTTTTATAAAATCAGTGAAAGAAGAGAGGGGCTGACATTTTTGATGAAACAAGTTCCTTTTTTTCAGCTGAGCCTGAATCAACTGCAAATGAGTCCTGTTTGATTCTTACTGCAGTGTCGTTGTTAAATTTAGCAAGTCTAAAACTCTCTGCTTTTATCTTAGACGTCCCATTAGCTCTGAGTATTTTAGCCAAAAGCTCAATAGTGTCTCTGACTTGTGCCATTCGGCTTATTTTGACTTTTCTCAAGCAAACCGGATATTGAATGCTTACATTGTATCCAACACACATAATTTGTTTATAAAATATTCATTTATCATTATGCGTTCCTTATGACATTTATTGTATATAACACTTATTATTGTGTCGATTTAAAGTATTTGATTTCACAAAATACCCTTTTCTTTCCGACACCTATAATAAACTACATGTACATCAAACTCAAACTCAAAGGGAGGTAACAACAAAAAATAAAAGGTATAACTGTACTCCAAACAAAATTATCAAAAATGCAATTAAAATTCGAGAACATTGTTATAAGTAAATGTTTTCGAAGAGTTTATCACTACCTAATTTGAAAAATAACATGGTTAGAAATGATAATCAACTATAACAGCAGCAGTTTGGAGTCCATATAAACACTAAACAGCGTGATATTGAAAGCATAGAAAATGTCCAAAGGAGGGCCACAAGGCAAGTCCCATCTTTGGAGGACTTAGATTACCCAGAAAGATTAAAATAACTGAAAATGCCAACACTAAAGTACAGGAGGTTACGAGGAGATATGATCAGATGATAGAGACTTATAAAATATTGTCAGGAAAGAATTCATGTCAAATCGCCCCACGGAAAAATCGCCCCAGTAAAAATCGCCCCACTTTATTTCAAAATCGCCCCACTTCCAAAATGTGTTTATACTGTTTTAAAAATCGCCCCACTGATGTAAAAATCGCCCCACTGATGTAAAAATCTCCCCACTTAAAAATAATGTCTGATTGACGATAAAACACTTAAGTACAGTACAGAAAGAGACATACCATAACTAATCACTGTGATAGTGGGAATGTCTTGGAAAGTGATGGGGATTAATTTTTTCCTTAAAAATTTTTTTATTGGGGCAATAAAACCCAAGCTTTGTTAGGACATTTCCTGTTTTACAGGTAAAAATCTAATTAAGCAGGTAAACTTCAAAGAAATTACAGGTAAAATGGGTAATAAAATTTAATCCTCCCCACTCTGTTTTATGGCCTTTTAGGTCTATCACAGTGATAGTATGTCTGTGATTTTATGTCTAAAGGATTAAAAGTTATGTCTTTCCAAGTGATTTGTTATGGTA
>MJUU01049753.1:23051-35273 GCA_002080025.1 Modiolus philippinarum
AAAAGGCGGGAAAATTCAACATTGTCCGATTTTAATTAAATTTGGTTTCCAAATAGGTTTTGATGTTGCATCTTCAAAACTGATGTTCCAAATTGTTTGCTGACCGCCATTTTCAAAATGGCCGCCAAAAAAGGCCGGAAAATTCAACATTGTCCGATTTCAATAAAATTTGGTTTCCAAATAGATATTGATATTGCGACTTCAAAACCTGTGTTGAAAATTGTTCGTTGACCGCCATTTTAAAATGGCCACCACAAAATTCGGGAAAATTCAACATTGTCCGATTTCAATAGAATTTGGTTTCCAAATTACAGGGATGCAAATTTCCAGGGGCCCAGTAGCCCAAGGCCCCTAAAAATTGACCTGGGCTACTAAAATTTTAAAACCAGTAGCCCAGGTGACTACTGAAATATCCTGCAATTTCGGTTGACAATACAGTACTGGGCTAGTAAATTTTTGGCTGGGCTACTGAATTCTGTTTTCTAGGGGCCCAGCTGGCCACCTCACCGATATTTCCAATGTTCATCCCTGAAATAGGTATTGGTGTTGCGACTTCAAAACTGATGTTAAGAATTGTTCGTTGACCGCCATTTTCAAAATGGCCGCTAAAAAGGCGGGAAAATTCAATATTGTCTGATTTCAATGAAATTTGGTTTCTAAATAGGTATTGATGTCGCAACTTTAGAACTAATGTTAAAAATTATTTGTTGACTGCCATTTTCAAAATGGCCACCTTTATTTCAACATTGTCCTATTTCAATGAATTTTTTTTGTCCAAATAGATATTGATGTTGCGACTTCAAAACTGATGTTGAAAATTGTTGGATGGCCGCCATTTACAAAATGACGTCTGGATTTCAAAACTGGTGCCAAAAGTGGTCCTTAGCAAGAACGTTTTTTGTCAATAAGGCCCAACATAGAAACGTAGTAAAACATGATCAGACTTTAAATACTGTTCAAGATAGTGTAGGTGTTTGAGGTACTTAAGTTTGAGACTGAAGATCAACTGTATAACTTACAATGTTACCATGATTGTGGCATCTGAAAGCCAGGTGAGCGATACAGGCTCTTGAGAGCCTCTAGTTTTCTTTAGATTCCTCACATTTTAGGCTTTCAGTAGTATGTCAACGGATTTTGTGTAGCTCTTACCGTTTCCGAGCTATTAGGGGTCAAAGGGGCCAAAGTTGCAATTTTTAGAAATATGTAAAATCTTTATTTTACGTCAGATTTTGATGGGATTTTTTTCTTTGGATTCCTCTCAATGTAAGCTGTCAGAAGTATGTCAACGGATTCGATGTAGCTCTTACCATTTCCGAGCTATAAGGGGTCAAAGGGGTCAAAATCGCAATTATTAGAAATATGTGAAGTCTTTATTTTTCATTAGATTTTGATGAGATTTTTATGTTTAGATTGTTCTCATTGTAAGCTTTCAGTGATATGGCAGTATATTTTGCGTTGCTCTTTGGTTTCCAAGCTATAATGGGTCAAAGGGGCCAAATTGCAATATTTCAAAATATGTGAAGTCTTTTATTTTTCATTCAGGATTTCAACCTGAGTTTTTTTCTTTGGATTTCACTTGATGGTAGTCAGCATAATTTCTTAGCCCTTACAATATCCTAGTAATAAGGGATTAAATTTTCACTAGTTTGTGTCCAGTTAATTAATGTGTCAAGGTCCTCATTGTGTCCAGCAAATTACTGTGTCCACATTCATTTTAGTTTACACTTGTTCAAATTTCAGTGGTCGACATGCTGCGGTCGTATCATGCTGCGCTCGGCGTAGCCCTTTATTATTGTTTCGCCTGCTGTAAGCAGAGTCGACACATAGGGATTACTATCCGTCGTCTTGCGACGTCCGTCGTACTGCGTCGTCCTGTGTCGTCTGTTGGGTTTTTAATGCGCAACTCCTTCAAAACTATAAGCCCGATTCCAACCAAACTTTTAGGATATGTTGTTTACCTGGTATAGTTGTGCTCCTGATACTTAAAATTTTGATTTTATAGAATTTAGAGGCAAAATAGCTCATTTGCTAACTCCATCTTTTAATCCACAACTCCTCCTAAACTATAAGCCATTTTCAACCACACTTGCAGGATATCTTGTTCTTCTTATCTAGTTGTGCGCCTGGACTGGGTTGCACAAAAGTTAATAGACTATTAAATATTTAATAGTCTATTAAGCTTTAACATTTCCCACTAATTTAATAGACTATTAACTTTTAATAGTCTATTAAATTTTAATTGAGCTTTGTGCAACCCAGTCCAGATACTTAGAATTTTGATTTTACAGATTTTAGAGGTTCACGGAGCCAAAATAGCTCATTTGTTAGTTTGGTTTATTAATACACAATTCCATCACAACTATAAGTGAGATTTCAACCAAACTTAGAGGATATGTTGTTCACCTCATACAGTTGTGCATCTGTTACGTAAAAATTTGATTTAACTGATTTTGGAGGTTCACTGAGCCAAAATAGCTCATTTTTTATTCAATTTGTTAAACTGGAAATCCTTCAAAACTGTAAGCCATATTCCAACCAGACTTGCAGGATATGTTGTTCCCCTGATCTTATTGTGTACACAATGTACCTGATACTTAAAATTTCGATTTTACAGATTTTAGAGGTTCACTGAGCCAAAATAGCTCAGTTGTTAATTCGGTTTGTTAATATGCAAGACCTTCAAAACTATAATTCATATTCTTAACAAATTTGCAGGTTATGTTTCTTTTTCTGATCTATACATCACCTCGTGCAAAGGAACATTTGGGGTGTCGATTATGTGAAGTGCGGGGTGTCAGTTTCGAAGCGAAGGATTGACCAACAATGCGAGTTCAATTCCATTTAAAATAATAAAGACAGACAGTCTTGTCAAAATTATTACTTCACGGAATGAAGGTATTGTCATAGTTTATAAATCTGTTAAGACATTTAAAATATACGCTGTAGGTACTGCAAACACTGAGCCCAAATTCAAAGTCGGGGTCGGACAACATCACTAATTTTCCAATTGTATTTTGCAACCAATAGCTTATCGGTATAAAATGGTTCATTGAAAAATGTTGTTATTACAAGTAAAACTGGTTTGTATAAGTTTTATAACCGAATAAACTACGATCAAAGTGTAATTTGCAAAAATCATATGTGAAGTATGGGGTGTTAACTTCAATTGCACCTGCAATGATATAAATATTAGTTTTTTAGTTATTTAAAAGTGCTATTTTAATGACAGGAAAGGAAACGTGACCAAAGAGAGGTTAAATGTGTAAATTCACATAGCAAATACATTCCGTAGCACCCGCTCCCGACTGCCAAAAAGAGGAAACACAGCAATAAGATTAAGAATTCTGATTAAAATTTAAAAATTGTTAGATGAAAACGTGTTTATCACTTTTCCTTCTTCTAACTTGCTATGCTTTTCAGGTTATAATATAAGCCTAACGTCCTCTGAGATGGATGGCCCAATTCAAATAGTGTCCTTATATAATGATAGAGTTCAAAGAGCGATCTTCTCTCCTATTGAGACCATTCGAAAATTACTTCGATATAATAACTCCTTTTCTCATTTTGTTTTTCTATGTGCTTAACTTTTGGGGATTACTGCAAGTGAAGGCGATCTTACAATAGTTATAGAAGTTTATTTTTGTGTCGTTTGTATTGTAATCTGTTTGTTTTTTCATGGCAGTTTATATTCCCCCTCTGTGTGTGATCCGATATTGCCATGTATTCTGAAATTTTGGTCATTTCTTCGGTATTTATTTGGCAATTGAAAGTTTGGGGATTTATTTTCTCTGGACGCATTATTCTCTGCGGGCAAACATAGAGCACGACTTGTTGATACCGGCAAATCGTCAAATGTACTAATTTGATTTGCTATTAATGATATGGCCTTTAAATTCTTTGTTCTAATATTTTATGGACTAGATGTTCTCATCAGGTGATTATATAGGGAATAATACATGGCAAAATCCGTTTCACATGCCATATCATCCCGAGTTACCAATATCAGCCCGAGGGATGATATTGGTCGAGGGGTGATATGGCTTGTGATACGGATTTTGCCATGTATTATACAGTTTATCATATATTTAAACAGGGGACTACTTTTAATCCCAAAAATACTGTCTGAAATTGAAATTGGTAAAAGAAAATGCATGTATTTTGAAGAATGGGCGGAAAGGACTTGAGGTGGTTGGAATAAATTCTAACATTTAAACTGAAACGTTTTGCCAGATTTTTTAACTGATCATCATAAAACAAAAAATCACCTCCAAATTTTTTTGTTACCCAGCAAAAATCTTTTTACCCCCTCCCCCAAAAAATTTGTTTACCCCCCAAAAATTTTTTTTTACCCCAAATTTTTTTTTAATAAATAAGTCGAAATTGAAAAAAAAAGTTTTTGGAAAAAGGGCATGATGCAGGGCTAGCCATGTGATAAAGGGTAAGCCATGCGATAAAGGGTATGACGTCATATAGTGAATATGGAATGAAAGTCATGTTCAAAACGTCTGTATTTATTACTTAACATATGATAAAGGGTAATATAACCCCAGTAAAAGACTTCACGTATTGATTTTCAGTCACTATACCTAATTTTGAGAGAAACCGTTTAACTGACAAAATATTGCTGATTTAAAATATTTTAAAGTAGTGTCAAGCACCTATCAACACGTATGCCATAATAAAGACTATATGGAATTGTTGCGTAATTGCCTAAAAGTAAACCCACGGTTTCAGCTTTCTGTAGCCCTTATTTCCAAACTTACCTTCAGACAATGCTTTTAGCCATACGGGTAGAAACTGTACTTAGAATCAATCTGAATACAAAATTGTCCCTTTGGTAAAATGTATCTAAGCAGCTTTTTGCCAAAACTGAACTAGCGCTTCAGAGACTCAGACTGTATTGCTCACCTGTCAAGATGTTTTGTAAACCATGCCTTTGCTGATGACCGAAAATATTTTTCCTAAAGGGTCTAATATTGAGCTTTGTTCTCCAATAGCAGTCATGTGACTGTCATTTCCAATAGAAGTAAGTAATTTTTTAAAAAGACCTTAATCTCTTAACCAATAAAATTAAGTTTAATTTGCTTCAATGGTTTCAGAGTATATAATGACATGATTTTCCCATAGGGAAAATATGTTCAGTATACTGGCGGTCATTTTTTGTCGGTTTGATACGAAATGAACAATTATTGTAAAGGTCTTTCCATATATAAGTTCAATCAAGTTTTGTTGAATTTGCTTGTATGGTATCAGAGTAGCAGAAAATGTGATTTTGCCGTAGGGTTTAATGTCAAACTACATGTATGTTCTGTGCTGGCTGCCATGTTTTTATATGATTAGAATTCAATTAACAATCATTGAAACAGGTCCCATACATTAGTCGTGTAATTTTTTTTGGGTACAATTTGCTTAAGTTGTTTCAGAGGAATAGATGAAAATGTGATTTTCCAATGGGGTCCAATTTTAAGCTATGTTCTGCGCTAGTGACCTTGTTTTTTATCGGAACAAAACGATTTAGGTAATATTTGGAAAAGACTTTCCAGAAATTATTCATGTAAATTTGGTTGAATTCGATTCTGCGGTTTCAGAGAAGATGATGAAAATGTAATTTCTCATAGGGTCTAATGTTAAACAATGTTCCTTGCGCGGGAGGTCATGTTTTTTATCGGATCGGAACAAAATGAACAATCGTTATAAAATACCTTCCATACACCATTCCTGTAAAATATTTTTGAATTGCTTTAGTGGTTCTCGGGAAGAAGATGAAAAATGTTAAAAGCTTACGGACACCAAGTGATGGCAACAGCTCACAGTGACTCATCGGGCTATTTTTTGGGGATAAAACACTGGACAACATTTTTTTCGTATGGATACTCAGGTGCAAAAATCAAAATAGTCGTAAATTTGCACATTATAAGCATCAAATTTAGGAATGCGATGCAGGTGCATATGTCCGTATGGTAGGTAGAATTCTGACAAAATTTGGAAAAAAAAATATTCTCAAAAGGGTCCGAGATTACTTTCGGGTGAAAAATATCTAGGACACCGGATCAAGATGAAACCAAATTAACCCAACAACACTTTTGTTACTGTGGCGTAAAAAAGGAATATGGGTTAATAAATGCTTTGGTTTATAACTTCAATACCTTTGCACACGTGACAAAGGTTGATGTAAATACTAATAGCGTTCGTAATCTTTGTTTCTGTATTTGTCTCAAAGCGACAGACTAAATGGTGAATAAAAGGATATGGAGTAAATGCACATGAGGCAAAGTCTACAAATACATGGTAAAAAACAAGCAAAGGAACAACGCTTTTATTGTTGTTTTTCATCTTCATCTTAAACTCGTTTCTAAACAATTTAGAACTGTTCAAATACATCATACCGCTAGACATCCAGCTACAGTCCGGTCCGTATACAGCTATGTCTTTACCGCATCTCATGTTTCAGATAACCTCCTATTATTCAATACTTTAACTACAGCTTACAACCAACCAGTCGAAGGATATTTGTTGGAAAAAATATTTCAGATATTGTTTGAAAAAAGTACCTTATGCGGCTATCCCGAGTTCCCACTGTTGTTTAGATTTGTCTTTTGTCTTTCGTTTGTGTTTTTCTTGTGCAATCCACTTGTGGATTCTGGCCTGCAGTTGTAGTTTTGGCCATTGTAGGTATTTTCTGTTTTCTTCTATAAACATCTTAGTTAAGAACAAATATTTATATCGTTGTAGGCGCAAAATATGAAATCGGATTTTAAACAATCTATCTTTCAAACGAGATCCTACACCCCATGAGGAACATGAAGTTAACAACGCATACTTCACATATGATTTTTACAAATTCAACTTTGTTCGTAGTTTATTCGGTTATAAAACTTATACAAATCAGTTTTACTTGTAATAACAAAAGTTTTCTATCAACCATTTTATACCGACAAGCTTTTGGTTGCAAAATACAGATGGAAAATTAGTGATGTTGTCAGTTTCCGACCCGATTTTTAAGTTGGGCTCGAGTGTTTGCAGTATCTACAGCGTATATTTTAAATGTCTAAACAGGTTTATAAACTATGATATTGCTGCGGTCAAGGAAGTGGCAAAACTTTCAATTTACCGACATTAAGATTTACACCCACGCTCTCAACCTTTCACTGACCCACCTTCGTGCAAAGACAACATTGTATACATTTGTCAGGTTTTCACGTCTGATATATCTTGATCTATCTACAATTTAGACATTTCACATCGATGAATCTAACACATTGTGTAAGTTTGGGGTGTTAATCTTGACCTTCACCGCAGCAATAGTACCTTCATTCCGTGAAGTAATAATTTTGACAAGACTGTCTGTCTTTATTATTTTAAATGGAAATGAACTCGCATGGTTGGTCAATCCTTCGCTTCGAAACTGACACCCCGCACTTCACATAACCGACACCAAATGTTCCGTTGGGCGCGGTGGACATGCACTTAATACTTAAATTTTAATTTTACAAATTTTAGAGGTTAACTGAGTCAAAAATGGCCCTTCTCTAGTGTTCCATGGAACACCCATCAATTTTTTCATGAATGTCTTCTTATGTCAAATTAAGACACCTGACAAGTTTTCATAAAATCCTTGATATAACTTCCTAGCCTTTAGACAGAAAAGTAGTCCTGATGTTTAACTAAGGGAAAATCCAGAGAAATCCATTTCCTGCCAATTTTTTAATGTCTTGTATCTCCATAAAAAGCACACGGACCTATGTATTTCTTTTTACCATTTAATTCAGTCAACAATGCTTAATCAGTTAAACTAGGTTTCAAGAAATCCTTGATATAAACAACATCAGGAGTGAGCCTCCTTTAGTTACTCTAACAGTTTAGGTTTCCAGATGTGTTTGGCGTATTTTACGGAAGAAATAGCTACTTACATTCGATCAAAATGAAAGATCGGAATATCTTTCACTCATTTAATAAATTTTTCGTCCTATTCTCTCGTTTCGCTTCGCTCCACTCAAGAAAAGACTGAATTTCTTACATTCATGAAAGATATCCTGATTCATTTAAGAAGCTATTATTCTCACTCGATGCAGTCGTGGATTCTATATGTATATTCTCAAATACTGTAAAGGTTATAAATAGGTACACGTATTAGATATTTGTCCAAGATTTAGGTCACATGATGAAGTTATTATCTGCCTCTGCCAATTTTATCCAAACTTGGTCACTCCTTTAAAAATATGTCTTGAAAGTCCTCACTTCATCTAAGATGGGCGGGGGAACTTAGTTTAACATTGTACCTTATGGGAAAACACATTCAGAGATCTTCACCTTTGAAACTACTGGGCCAATTGGAACAAAACTTGGTCACTATGGTCTTTAGTTGGAAATGTGACCTGCATTTCTGCATCACATCAAAGATTACCGCTAACAAGGAAAATAGTTTAACATTGGTCACAGTGGGAAAACAACAAAGTCAATTATATCCAAACTTGGTCACAATACTAGACCTTTGGTGGTTCCCTTGAAAAAATATGTTTGACAAGTCAGCACTTCATCCAAGACAGCCACCAATGTGGAACTTAGTTTAACATTGTACCTCATAGGAAAGCTCCTCTGAAACAAAAAAGCCAATGAGATCCAAACTATGTCACAATAGTCCTTGGGATGTCACTTTTATGTCAGGACCATTGCGGTCGACAATTTTGCCGATATTTGTCTTTTTGTCTCATGGACTTCGTCTTGAAAACTCTGTTCGGTAATTTTTTATTTCCCCCATTTCAGAAATATGTCTTAAAAGTCTGCACGTACTTCATCCAAGAGTTCAGCCGGCAGGGAACATAGTTTAACATTGTACGCTGTTTGAAAACATTTATTTTTTTTCCTCTGAAACAACAAAGCCAATTTGAAACCAAACTTAGTCACAATAGTCCTTAAGATAGTGTTGAAATATGACTTTTTCGTTTAAAATTTTAACGAAGGTCTAAACAGGGCTATGCTTAGTAATTGCACAAATGCAACCTTGTCATTCCAATATTGTCACCCAACTTCCGGTATCAGCCACTTTGCTTTCCATAGACGCCACTTCCGGCACATCTCCACACCACATTCTCAAATATGACATAGTTACATCCTTTTCTTCATACTACTAACATGAAATAAGAGAAACTAAGAAATGTTTATGTGAGACTGTAAAATATAATAATCAGAAATCAAAGTACTGATTCACTGTGAATTTAAGTCCAGTTAGTGATTTTTCTGATTAAGTTGACAATAAAATCTAAAATAGGTATTGATAAGAAAGTTATAACAAAATGTAAGAAAAGACAAATTGATCGTTTAGTATTTCATATATGGCATTCGAAACAAGTTCCATTTTTCTGTATCAATTTTTTTAAAATTTGTACTACATGCAGGAAGAAGACAAATTTATTAAAACACAACTTGAAGAAATTGCAGAAGAACTGAAAAGTACAGAAACTAATCAGGTAATCTCTTTTTGAACTTGCAACAAAATTAATGTTCATATAACTTTACCCTTGCACATCATTCTGTCATTGATATGGAATTTCATTCACATGGATACCTATGTTGACTAATTGTGTGCCACTTTTAGCCGATTTATTTAATTTTATAGCCAGGATCATACCAGGGCTAGTGCAAAAATGAGAAAGTCCTTTAATTTCAATTTCTGTTATATACAGAGTGTTCTTTCATTGGCATTTGAGTAGTATATGAGCACCGTTCAACTCGTATTTGACGAGGTGCCTGACCAGATGCAATAGTTGCTAATGTATTAACATTATATTTATGGGTTCTCACTTGGCTAACATTTATCCTACCCTTTAGTTGTGGCTTCGTTACATCATTAGTAATGTTGTTTTATTCAGATAAACCAAGACTTAGGGACCGACCATTTAACCTGAAGGTGGGGTTATGGTTTTTTTTCTGGACAGAAAATTTTTTTCGCGCTGCGCGCGAACAAATTTATTTTTTTTCCCGTGTATCAACAAAATATTTTTTTTTCAAAATTAACATTAATTTTTTGGGCGGAAAGCCTCCTTCAGAATTTTTTTTTCCATCATTTAGGCAGCAAAAATATTTTTTTCACATAAAATCAGCTCCAAAATATTTTTTTAGAAAAAAAAACATAGCCCCCCCACTCAAGTTAAATGGTCGGTCCCTTACTATTACCCACCCAACCCTAACGAAATCCCTGGTGTTCTGGAGTGTTTTCTATCAGGTCCGCGTTCACTTTCCTTTTCCATAACTCTAATCTGAGTTGATATAACAAACGCTGCATTATTGTAGTACTTTTCTAATGTTTATTCCAAAAATTATTAAAGATCATGATTTCCCCTTTCCATAACCCTAAGATAAGTTGCTATAACTGTAATACTTTTTATAGTTAAAGTCATATTTTTACTCTTACTATATTCCTCTGTATTTGCTACCATAACTTTTCATTCGGGTAAATGATAAGCTATATTTTGTATCTTTGCAGGTGTCGAGATGATCTCTTTGAAATTACTTTCAATGCTTTGTTTTTCCAGTGTATTCTATCAATACATTTTATTTTTTCCATACTCTTACCCTTGATATGGCTTTATTTTGGACAAGTAATGCCCGGTTTTTCTTAGGAGTTTTCGGTAATTCAATTAACCTTTTTTGTAAACATTCTTGAATGAATGGCCAATCGGGAAAATGTTTATGGTTCTATGTATACCACATCGCCTGATCTTTAACCACCCAATTCACCGTCACACTCTGTGCATTTACATTTGTCATCTATACCGATATAGTAGAAATAATCATTGACGAGATCTAAGGATAACACCAAATTTGACGACCACGTTTTAAGAGGATGTCCACAGAAAAGTCAAGCAGTGGCTGGCATATGACAAATTTTGTTTTTAAAAATCTCTTAGCATTTTGAAATAACGAACACCTATAATCTCCAAAATTGATTCCAGTTTTTAGCTCTTCTCTGGAACTACTGGGCCAATTTGTACCAAACTTGGCCACAAAAGTTCTTGGTTGGTCCCCTTAAAAAATTGTATCCGTCAGGTCCGACGGCAGCCAGCGAGAAAAATAGTTTTAACATTGGACTATATAGAAAAAAAAAATCATTCAAAGATCTTCTTAGAAACTACCAGTCCAATTATGACCAAACTTTGGCACAATGGTCCTTAGATGGTCCCTTCCAAAATAGGTCTCCGGCAGGTCCTTACCTCATCCAAGATGACCGCCACCGGGGAACATAGTTTTAACATTTAACCCTTTGAAAAGACAAAGAACTTCTCAGAAACTCCAGTCCTATAACCAAACTTAGGCACAATGGTCCTTAGATGGTCCCATTAAAAAAAAGGTATCTGGCAGGCCCGTACATCATCCAAGTTGGCTACCAGCGGGGACATAGTTTTAACATTGGACCCTATGGAAAAAACATTCAAGGATCTTCCCAGAAACTACCAGTCCAATTATTTCCAAACTTGGTCCTTAGATGGCCCTTCCAAAAAATGTAAATGGCAGATCTATACCTCATCCTAGATGGATGCCCACGGGGAACATAGTTTTAACATTGGACCATATTGAAAATACATTCAAAGGTCTTCTCTCAGAAACTACTAGTCCAATTAAAACCAAACTTAGCCACAATCAAGGTTGGCAAAAAGGCGGACAATGCTAGTCTTGGCCAGGGCAGTGGACAATACTGGTAAATACCGGACAATACTGGACGATACTGGACAATTGAAATAAAAAACATTCTTACTATTTTGAACCTATAATACAAATATTGATACCCTTGTCAGACAGGTGTGGAGGTTGTTATATATTGCAAAGAGGATACAAATTTGTACATAATCATAATATTAGTAAGTCCAGTATTGAAATAATAATTGGTATTTTAAAGTTGTATGTTCAAATTTTACTTTGATAAAGGCAATAGCCATAGTGGTAAATACTGGTCAAATGAAATAAATTTGTGCATATTGCCACTGGTTGATACAGTAATTCAGTAAATATTACAAATTAATTTTATTCATTTGTTCACCAAATAAAATGTCATTAATGAGTCACAAAATTGTTAGATTTACCTGTACTATATACGTATATGATACCCTTAATTAGTTAGCAAACAGGTGGGTGTGTGACAATTATAAATTATAGCTGTCAAAATGGTATTTGTGGTGTAATCAGTGAATACGAAAGTTGAAAATTTTTACAGGACATTCGGTCTGG
>MJUU01049754.1:0-10984 GCA_002080025.1 Modiolus philippinarum
AAATCTCTATTTTTGTCAGAAATCCAAATACTTTTTGCGAATTATATGCATTTGGAAATGTTCAGTTTTAGGGCAGATCGTATTCAGTGTCATGTCATGCACATCAATGTGTTGTTAATGACTGTTGTAGTATAACTACAATCAAAATCTGAAATCTGCATAAAATGTATGAATTTTCTTAACATCATAAAAATAAGTCTTAGTCTTCTGTTGAGTGGCATTTATCAGTCCTTTATATGTTATATCAAACAGAGAGACATTATGTTGTCTTTGTTGTTTTGTTGCTAAATGCAGCTTTGTAACAGTATATATTGGAATGAAAGTTTGCACAATATGACAATATTGTTTTCTAGAATTTCCAAACATTTGTTTAATTTTATGTGCAATCAGGAATAACACAATATCTTATCAAATCTAGTTCCAAGGTTAACAATATTTATATATATATATAGGTATGTAGCTTTTATATCAATTTGAATTTGCCAGTACTGTACCGATAAAGAAGCAGCTTTTAGGTCTTCGGTTTCCAGATACCTTATGTTTGAAATTTTGTTTCCCTGGAAAATAGTTCACACTGGCAGACATATTTTAGTTACCAAGATGGTAAAACGATGTATTTCAGTTTATAAATACATGTAAGACATGATAAGGCTATTAAAAAAGCAGTAAATAGAAGATTCAATAAACATTTCTCGGTCAGTTTGACATTTGTCATCTATTATAAGTGTACTCTTGGTACAATTATGACAGTTCTTGCATTTTGGATGCAATAATGTAAATGAACAAAACGAAAAAAAAAGAAAAAAAAAAAAGAACATTAGCTTGATACTGTTTAGAATACGGTACGTTTTGAAGGGTAATTTCTTGGCCCCAAGATGATGTACAATATCCATTCTTTTTATATTGAATCGCTTCTTTTCAAATATAACAGATTGATCATTTACAAATTTGTACCACTGTCAAGCAGCTGTATATCATTCAATATTCAAAACATAAAAAGAAGGTTGGAAAATAATTCGTTGAATGTTGTAATACAACATCATTTGTAAAATCACTTGATTTTTTGGAATAGACTTTACATGAAAGAAATGGTTGTTGATGGTAATATCATATAGAGATCCTGTATACAATTTACTGTGTTGATCATTTAATATTTCCCAAATATTTATAAGTTTTTTATTTTTGAGTGAATACCGAGATGACAATTAAGTTATCATTTAGGACTAAGATAATGTATCTAACTGATGTCAAAGGCCAATGGCTGAAACATCTGTACAAGGTTATAAAAAATATATATATATTGTGGAATTTCATTCTAAAAGTCTAATGTGTGTATTTGTAATCTTGGTTTCCTTAATACAAATTCAAAACACCTTGAATCTGAACTTTCAGATTACTCCCCCTTGCAGTTATTGATCTTTTAAGTTGATACATCTTTATCTTTGGATTGACTTTTGTGTCATACACACTTTGCCTACATGTAGGTATGTAGCTGTGTAGTATACAGTGTTTATGTATTGACCATTTTTGTAAAAAATGCCATGACAGCCGTGAAGTGTTTGCATTTTCTTAAAAGATTTATAGTTTTCTCAAGAATCAAGGGCTGAGAATGAACTCCATTGAAAATCTCATGATTTAGATAATACAGTTTTTCATAAAAAAAAAAATAAGAAGAAGAAAAAATAAAATATTTATCAGAAATAAGCTTTGATGTAAGCAAGTTCCTTGAACTCAGGTCGGTTTAAAGGTGTGAATCACTTTTATATGAATTGGTCATTATACATTTATACATGAATTATATTAAAGGTATAACAATCAAAAATTAGAAATTTGGTGCTACATGCATTAAAAAAAAAAATCAAAAACATAGAAATAAAGTTGTTTTTAATTAAGGGAATCTCGAGGTACATGTTTTGAACCTTGTTTTATCTTTTGTGTCCTGTACTTTTCAGAGATGAATTACAAATTTATAACAAAATACAGAAAAAAAAGTAGTTAAAAAAAAAAAAGGGGGTAAAATAATATTAATGAATAAATTATTGAGTTAATAAAAAAAAAAGAAAGATAAATAATTGGAAATAAAATAAAATTAATAAATTAAAAAATAATAATAGATAAAGAAGTTCATGAAAAGGACACAATGCAAGAGTTATTATTTTTCATGAAAGTTCATTTGTAAGAGAGTTTCTCAAACCATGTATCTAAAAAAAAACTACACAGTATCTCATTATTGGAATGCTTTAAAGATTCGACTTAAACCAGAGAACCGTAAGGGTTCCGATATATAATGCACTATTATCCAAGCATCCCATTTGGATGTGATGGATAATAGACATTATATGAGGAAGCCTGAAGGCTTCGAGGGTTTAAGTACCCTCCCTTCAGCTTCCCTCCCGTTTCCAATAATGAGATAATTACATCCTTGGCTTTAAAATGAGGAAGTACACCTGTACTGCACACCTATTTATATGGATAGGTCACGTGTTGGTTGAATTCATTTTCACCTGTAAAGAAGGTAGCATCGAGCCCATGGAATAAAATATTCGACTTAAACCCTCGAAGCCTTCAGGCTTCCTCATATAATGTCTATTATCCATCACATCCTAATGGGATGCTTGGATAATAGTGCATTTTTTTATGAATTTAATTTTTGCAGTCTCCTGGTGATCACAAAATAACAAAAAAATTAGACTGCTGCAAAAATTTCTGATTATACGGAATATCATTATATTTTGTATATTTATTGTCAGAGCTCTTTATCTGTATTGTGAAGCATAAAATGATAAACATACATAAGATAGTACTTGGAATATTTGTGAATTTAATGTCATAAAATTTTTAAACTTATCTGTTTTCAGCTAGTAGCTGGTTTGATAGATGTTGTTTATACAAGTGAAGAAAAAGACAGAGTTCCCACAGTACTGGCCCCTATCATGTATAATGTCTTCCCTTATCTCAGAAGTCACAGGTATAGTTGTAATAAATAATATTGTAAATCTAATAGGCCCCTATTAGGTATAATATACTGTAAATATTATGTATAATGTCTTCCCTTACCTCAGAAGTCACAGGTATGTTAATGTAATAGGTCCCTTCATTCTGTGTATGGTACTCAGTGGGTGTCTTTAGTACCGGATTTGGCTTCCTATTTTGATATTTTTGGAAATAGTACTTCTTTTTGACTTCTTTTGGATTATGGCTTTTCATATAACCGTAAATCAGGAAATTTTGGTGTTGGTTAATTTTGGCCTTTTGTATAACAAAAGGGTTGGTTTTATTTTGGTCTGTGAAATTTTGGCCACTTTTGCATAGCAGTAAGTTTTATTTTGGCCATTTTTGATGTATTGTGTGTTTTATTTTTGTCCTTCTTTCTTGCAGGAAAATTTGTGGATGATTACTTGTCATATTAAAAATTAATCGTACAAGGACGAGAGTTTCGGTATTTTTTTTTTTTAACAAATCAGTATTACAAAAACATTTATTTACAAGGACAAACTAATACAAATCAATTTAGATTACACAGTTCAACAGTTCTTTGGTCCGCAGATGAACATTCCATCAATAAATCTTGCTTTTCGGGTTTGAAAAAACTTAAGATGGATTTCGACGTCATATCGTAAATATGCGTCCTTAATTATTAACAATAAATCAAAAACTAACTCTGGTGAATAGATTTTTAATCTTAAATTACTTGAGCACATTTAAGATCATCATTATGTTAATGTAACAGTAATTATTTCGGGTGAATGGATTTTTAATTTTAAAGAGAAAATTACCTGAGCACATTTTAGCTCACCATTATGTTAATGTAACGGTGATATCAGACGTAATGTACAAACACTCTGGGGGCGTCACAAGTTTTGCAATCGGCTTTCAACAAAAGTTTTTTTTTTATTTTTGCCGGGAAATTTTTGGATGTGAAATATTTTGGTGTGTTTAATTTTGGCACTTTTCATTTAGGGGCCAAAATAAAACCATAACCAAAATTTCCTGATTTACGGTATCAGATTTTAGTGCTGCTAATGAGACGTTACTCCTTGAAACACGTGTACAGCATAACGAAATTGACTGTTTTTATGCAACTTCGATATTTTTTTGTATTATGTATGTCTTCCCGTGTCTCAGAGGTCACAGGTGTAGTTGTGATAGATAGTACTGTAAATCTAATAGGCCCTATTATGTATAATGTCTGCCTGTATCTCAGAAATAGATAGTACTGTGAATCTAATAGGTCCTATCATGTATAATGTACTGTAAATATTATGTATAATGCCTTCCCTTACCCCAGAAGTCACAGGTATAGCTGTTTAGCTGTAATAGATAGAACTGTAAATCTAATAGACCCCTATTATGTATAATATCTTTCTGTATCTAAGAAGTCACAGATATAGTTGTAATGAATTTTATTGAGAACTTGCAGACAAATTCTCCATGCTTCACATTCACTAACTTCATAATCTGGGAA
Organism: Modiolus philippinarum; assembly: GCA_002080025.1. Lineage (NCBI taxonomy): Eukaryota > Metazoa > Mollusca > Bivalvia > Mytilida > Modiolidae > Modiolus > Modiolus philippinarum. The sequence continues at coordinate 4,466 of MJUU01049754.1, forward strand.
TAGAAGAATGTGAAAAAAAAAATGAAAGCAATAAAGTTTATTTGCCCTAAAGAAAGTGGAACACAACTAATTAAATCTCCCATAGACTCCCATGATTCAAGCTTTGTAGAAATTTTACTAAAAGTATAAATGAAGTAAAAATACACATTTCTCAACTTGAAGAGGCATGTTTCAACAAACTGGCATGGCAAAATCCAGCCACCTTGAATTTTACAGAGAAAATACCTCTGCAGTCAAAATTTTTATTTTTCCCTCACCCAACAGAGAGGGGATATAGCATCTCACCCGTCTGTTTGCCTGATTTCCCGATAGTTCGTTCAACCTCAGGTTAAAGTTCAGGTGAAAGGTTCATATTTGAGAAAAGACATGTGGCATATCAATCATCTTTGGTCAGTGAATACATCTTGGAGAGTGATACTGCTTCAGATGATAATTGGGTCACTCTGACCTATATTTCATGTTTAAATGACTCGGGTTATAGTTTGCATTAAGATTCATATCTGATACTACATGTGGCACATCAGTCATTTTAGGTCAGAAGATGGGTCTTGGAGACTGCTGCTGCTTCAGATGACCTACATTTTATGCTTCAATGATTCATGTTATAGTTTGTGTCAAGGTTCATATGTGATATACTACATGTGGCACATCAATCAAGTTGTAAAGAGTTATTTATCAATGAAAAAAATAATAATTAAAAACCAAAAAAAATCAAAACATACAAAAACCATTGAGAATTAATATTTTAAAACTTTTACTGAATTTTGAAATTTAATTGCTACATGTGATGGGATTAGCTGTCGTTTCTGACTGCTCCTGTCTCATTTCTTAACAAAATCATAAAAATTTAGGCTCTACAGAATATACCAATACAACATTTCCAACAGCTGTATGAATAACATTCTTTATTTTGTTTTTAGCTCACATAATTTACCAAGTTTTAGAGCTTGTTCCCAGATGTTAGCAAGTCTAAGTGGGTACCAGTACACAAGGAAGGCATGGAGGAAGGAAGCATTTGAACTGATGATGGATCCTAGTTTCTTCCAGTTAGATATGAGATGTATCAATTACTGGAGGTCTATTATAGACAATTTAATGACCCATGACAAGACGACATTTAAAGATCTAATGAGTAAGTACCAAGTCAGTCCATGACAACGAACCAGCCTCACCAATTGAAAAGCCTGGCCAAAAACTGTAATGTTAGTTTGTTAAGGTGTGGAAGGTCTTACTGAGGGCATGTCATAATGCTTAGCGCTTTGGTTAAGAGGATGTCTATAGGGAAAGTCAGGCAATGGCTGGCACATGACAATTTTTTTTTTTTTTTTTTTTTAAATCTTTTAGCATTTTGGAATCACAAACACATACAATATTCCATTTTAAGTTTGTTTTTCTTTAATTATGACAAAGATGTTAGACTTATAAATTGAATAGAAAACACTAGAGAATATGAAATAAGGGGAGATAACTCATTGAAGTTGCTTTGTTAAGGAATTTAAATATCATATTTTGAGTACAGAAAATTGCCTCTTTGTTTTGACATTTGTGTAATTCAGCTTTGGAATGGAATCAAAAATTTGGTTGGAACAGATTTACCATATGCCAGCCATAATATAGGATCTGGCTGATTTCTAAATGGACAGCCTCTTAATTTAACTTTACTATTTTACTGCATGAATACAGTTGCTTTTAAAATTGCATTTTTAATTTTGTTGTTATATGATGTGTATTGCTTATATATTTATGTGTAATGTGTATTGCTAATATAATTATGTACTCATTGTTTGTTGTATGCGATATAATTTATGTATGTTTGCATGTTTGTTGTTAATAAATAAACACAATAAGTTTTTGTTGTACAAAAATTTAACTGTATATAAAGTTTCTGTCTATGGCTTTTTAAAGTGAAATCCTTATTTTCCCCCGTTCTAGATTGAATGGAAGGGAAAAGGTAGATGTAAATGATTTATTACATCATTAGCTACAACTTTGCTCAATGCAGAGGTCTTTTTGCTGTTTTTTTCAGTCGTTTAAATGGATATTCTTGGTTCAATGTCAGATATACCAGATGGCCTTATTTTACAAAAAAATTATTAAATGTTTATTGTAACTACACTTTAAAACACAGCTTCAGCTTCATAATTACTTTAAATTTACATGTACATTTATTTTTTAACCAAGGTTTGATTTACAAGAGTAAGTGTAACACAGAGTAGTTTTGTAGTTTTAATTAACATTGTAGTAAAACTCATATTTTATCTTTATGAAGTGATTGTCAAATGCACCATTAATCTTTCATATATTTAACTGCAATTTAATTTTTGTAAAGGCAACTAATACTATTCACAGATTATTTCTTTAACAGGATCTTATAGGAAGTTGTGAGAGCTTGCTATATACTCTTTATATCTTTAGTGGTCATGCTTTGTTTGATCCCTTTCATTGTCCTCTGTGCACATCTAATTTCCATTTTCAAAAACCCCTTTTGTTTTTTTTTTTAATTTATAACAAATAAGTGTTTTTACATATTATAAAATGTGTTTATATCAGATATTGATGTAGTATGTTATAAGCTACTTGCTTGTAAAATTTTGCATGGACACTTTATCACAGTTTCAAGGTGGAACTTAAGATAGAAGAGTCAAAAGAAGAAAAATTAAGTTTTTAGCTCACCTGGCTATGCAAGGATGAGCTTTTCTATTGCATGGCATGTGGCTACCGTCTGTCCTTCAATCCCTTGTAAACATTTCATTCAAAGATCTTTTCCTCTGAACCCACTGAGCCAATTGAAACTAAACTTGTTCACAATAGTCCTTGGATGGTCCCCCTTAAAAATTATATCTGGCAGGTCCATACTCCATCCAAGATGGCTGCCAGTGTGAACCATAGTTTAAACATTGGACCCCATGGAAAAAACACAATCACAGATTTTTGTCTCATGAAAGCAAGACATAGCGATCCAAAATTCCGGCGGCGTCAGCGTCGTTGTCAACATTTATTTTAACCCTGTGGTTAAAGTTTTCTAAACATCAATATCTTCATCAAATCTTTATGGAATCATTTGAAATTTGGACAGAAGCAAGAAAATGGTCAGAAAATTACATCTAGCTGAAAAATTTTTAAATTTTTTTTTTTTAGTTTTTCCGTAATTTTTCCGTATTTCGACTTAGTTTTTTTTGCGCAAGAAATTTATTTAAACCCTGTGGTTAAAGCTTTTTAGAAGTCAAGTGATGTTATTTAATTTTATTGAAATTTCACAAAAAGTGGTCAAACGGTAGATGATGGTCAGAAAATTACCTCAGAACTGAATTTTTTTTTCTGGTTTTTCTGTATTTTTTTCCAAATATGGACTTAGTTTTTTTTTCTGTAAAAATTCAATGTTAGTTAATAAGAAGTAGAGTAAAGTCTTTGAATCTTAATAGTATTACATTGAAATTGACAGTCCTGCATAAAATGAGCAAATGTGTAACAGGCTGTTGGAATTTTGATTCTGGTTCCAACTTTGGTAAATTTCCTGAAAATGTCAAAGACCAATAATTTTTGAAATTTTTGCATTCAGTTACAAATTTTAACAATGCTTTAGTATCAAGCATAGTTTTGAACAGTAAAGAATTAAATAAAATGGTTCCAACTTTGGTAAATTTCCTGAAACTCTCAAAGACAAGATATTTTTGGAAATTCTTCTTAGCAACAATGCTTTTTTAATAAATTTGAATCAAACAAACAATACAGAAATGAAATGGCCAAAGTTTTTTTATTCCAATTTTGGTTTACATACCTGGAACTCTCAAAGACCTGTTAATTTTTGGAATTCTACCTAGCAACTATAACTTTTTTGGTTCCTTTCAGTTAAAATGATGATTTTCAAAAGTCAAATTGCAAAAATCTTTGATTCTAATTTTGGTAAATTTCCTGGAACTCTCAAAGACCTGATTTTTTTTGGAATTCTACCTAGCAACCATATCTTTTTCAATTCCTTACATTTATAAGGATCATTTTCAAAATTCAGATTGCAAAAAGCTTTGATTCTTATTTTGATAAATTTTCTGCAACTCTCAAAGACGTATTATTTTTTGGAATTCTACCTAGCAACCAAAACTTTTTAGGTTTCTTTCAGTTATAATGATCATTTTCAAAAGTCAAATTGCAAAAATCTTTGACTTTTTTTGGTGAATTTCCTGAAACTCTCAAAGATCTGTTATTTTTGGGAATTCTACTTAGCAACCATATCTTTTGCAGTTCCTTACAGTATGAATAATTATTTTCTATAGTGAAATTTCCAAAACCCTGGATTCCAATCATGGAAACTTTCATGCAAATTTAAAAGACCATTTATTTTTTGAATTCTACTTAGCAACCAAACATTTTTACAAACATTTCATTGAAAACAGTCATTGTACAAAATTAGCTGATACCAATTTTGGTATGAAAGTCTCTAAAACCAGATATTTCTTGAAATTCTACCTAGCAACCTCATCTAAATATAGGCCAAATTATAATGATAATGTAGTGAGCAGGCAAGACATTAGATTACGCGGAACCTTTACGAATTTTTTGCATATATACTACTAGTCTGGTTGTCACAATGGTCCTTAGATGGTGGTTTCCTAAAAAGGTATCTGGCGTATCAGTACCTCATCCAAGATAGCCACCTGCATGGAACATAGTTTAACATTATTTGACCCTATTGAAAACACATTAAATGATCTACTTATCAGCAACTGCCTTTTTAATTAGAACCAAACTTAGTCATAATGGTCTTGAGTTGGTTCTGTACAAAATAAGGTGTCTGGCAGGTCTTTACCTCATTCAAGATGGAGGCCAGCAAGCAACATAGTTTAAGGTTGTCCCCATTAAAAGAATTTGGTCTTGGAAACCACCAATCCAGTTGAAATAAACTTGATTTTAAAAGTCCTTGGTTTATCCCCTATGAAAATCGTTACTGGCAGGTCTGCATCAAATCTAACATGGCGACCAGCTGGGAACATAGTTAAACATTGGACCCTTTTGTAAATGCCATTCCTATCTCTTTGTCAGGCATGATCCAGGTGAGCAATACAGGCTCTTTAAGGCCTTTTGTTTATGTTAATCAGTTTCTTATGCATATCTTTTCTAAAAGTTACCTGTGAAATGTTTTAAAAAGCTATTTGTATGTGTATGGGTACCTTAAATGATTCTCAAGTGTATTCCTCCCTGTGGAATAAGTCAAGAAAAGCAGGACTTACAAATTAGGATGGTAGCATCAACTTGACCATGAACTTGTCCTTAGTTTCATGGTTCATATACCATGTTTAGTTTTTGGTGTTATGCTGTTTTCTCAAAAAGTAGGTACAGTAAGAATTTGGCATATTACAGTACATATTACAGTACATTACAGTCTGCAATATGGTCTCGACCTTGGCTTAAATTTTATAGTTCAATGAACATTTTCAAATGTTGTCAATCAGTTTTCAAGTATTGTAAGTGGAAGGTACAGTGCAGACACTGAAGACATATGTCAGGAGGCACACTTGTTAATTATAACATATCCTAATCCTGTCCATCAAATATACAAAATATATAAATGACTGTCAGCGTAATTTTATGATAATTATATGATAGGTAGGCTTGCCAGTAATACTTCTATGTATGATTGTTATTGCTTATAAATGTAGAAAAATCTGATACAAAATTATATATATATTGGTTGCTTTTTATTTGTTTTTTGTTTACCAAATATGAAATGTGTTTCAGGTCGAGTTACAATAACTCAGAGTGGCACTATAAATATATTCAGTAGTAAGGAGCAAGAGTTAGAACAGAGAGCTGGAATGATGAAACGTTTGGCGTTTACTATTTTCTGCAGTGAACCAGATCAATATCAGAAGTCAATGCCAGATATACAAGGTAGGGATGGATCAGTTAAGGTAGATAGACAGTAATATTCATATCCATGAGATTTTGTTGTAAGTCGGCACACTTGAAGAAGAAATCCTACTTACTTGAAATCTGTAATAAAAAGTATGGGTCACCATGCTTGCTTTTTCTAGAATTGGGTTCAAAGTTTGCTCATTTTTAGCCATTTTGTCACCATAATTTACATAGAATGCACGGGGAAAATATGGAAAGGCAATTTTTAGCTTAATAGAAATTTTTTTATGCATGAGAATTTGATGTCTTTTGTGAACAGATAGTTTATGATGTAATTTATTGGTTACAATAAAATGAATATGTCACCATGCTTTTAACAGAGACATTTTGCAAAGTTTGCGGAGTAAACGTTATTTACGGGAAAAGGGAGTTAATTTGAGGCAAACTTAACGAAAAGTGAAGTTTCACATTTGTCATTCAATTAAGACATCACAAAGGAGAAGCCGTCATATTACTGTTTCGGCATGAAAATCACACCTACCCCGTATCCGACTTTTTATTTTTCTAATGCGCGATTGAATTGCGCATCGCAACAGTGTCTATCTACCTTAAGTAATGACTTGCATAGTCTGTATGACACAAACTTTTGGAAAATTTGAAAAAGATCTT
>MJUU01049754.1:18168-30165 GCA_002080025.1 Modiolus philippinarum
GTCGTCGTCGTCTGTAGACACTTTAGTTTTTGGTCAATAACTTTAGTTCCAGTAGATCAATCCTTATGAAATTTTAACATAATATTCTTTGGTACAAAAGGAAGGTTTGGCTAAGTTTTGGTCATTCTTGCCCCACCCGTTTTTAAAAAAGGGGCCAAAAAGGGTTAAATTGGGTGTTTTCACATGTTTGTCTTTAGAATCTTTATTATTCATCGGATTTTTATGGGGTTTCTTTCAGTGTGCTCCTGAGGAAATTTCCAATCTGAAGTATGCCAACAGATTTAACGTAGCATGTACCGCTCACGAGATAAATGGGGCCCAACAGGGGCAAATCTCCAAAAAAATAATTTTTTTATTTTAAGTCCGATTTTGATGCAGTTTTTTTAATGGATTCCTTGTGAAAAATTAATATATCGCTCAGCTATTAGATTTTTGATAACTTTATTCCTTTCCCAGCTATGAGGGCCGAACGGGGCCAAAATTGCGAATTTGCGGATTATGTAGAATTTTTATTTTTCATCGGATTTCGATGGGATTTTTTTCTTTGGATTCATCTTGATCTAAGCGTTCAGTAATATGTCAACGGTTTTTGTTCTTATGGTTTTCGAGCTACAAGGGGTCAAATGGGCCAAAATTGCAATTTTTCTTAATATGTCAAATCTTTATTTTTCATCGGATTTCAATGGGATTTTTTTCTTTGGATTCCTCTTGATCTAAGCATCAGGGATATGGCAACGGATTTGGCGTGGCTCTTACCGTTTCCATGCTACAAGGGGTCAAATGGTCCAAAATTGCAATTTTTCTTAATATGTCAAAATTTATTTTTCATCAGATTTCGATGGAATTTTTTTTTTTTTTTTATTTCTATGGATGTAAAGTTTTAGTTGATAGTACATATTTTGCATAGCTCTTACGATTTTTTCATCAATAAGTGATCAAAAGGGTTGAATTTTTCCCTATTTTGTTCCTAGCTAATAACTGTGTCAAGCTTCTTTTTGTGTCCATCTAATTATTGTGTCAATCTCTTTACTGTGTCCACATTAACTTTGAACTACTTTTGTTAAAATTTCAGTGGTCGACATGCGGCGGTCGTATCATGCTGCGCTCGGCGTAGCCCTTTATTATCTTTCATCTGATGTCCATGGGATTTTTCTCTTTTGATCCCTCATTATATAAGCTTTCAGTAATATGTAAACAGATTAGACTTTGCTCATACAGTTTCCAAGCTACAAGTAGTCTAAGGGGCCAAAATTGCAAGTTTTTTTAAATACAATTGTATGTGAAATCTGTATTTTTTATCGAATTTAGATGGAATTTTTTCTTTGGATTCCTCTTGATATAAGCTTTCATTATTTCGTCAACTGATTTGATGTAGCTCTTACTGTTTTCAAGCTACCAGCGATCTAAGGGGCCATTATTACAAATTTTTCTAAATAAGTAAAATCTTTATATTTCATTAGATATTATTGGATTTTTTTGTTTGCTTTGGAGTCCTCTTGTTATAAGCTTTTGGTAGTTTGTCAAAAGATTTTGTGCAGCTCTTACTGTTTCCTAGCTATAAGGGGTCAAAGTGGCTGAAATTGCAATTTTCAAAATATGTAAAAAAAAAATATTTTTTATTAATGGGGTTCCTTTCTTCCTATCTTCTGATTGTACACATGTTGTATAGTTAAAGCAGTATGTTGACCAATTTGACTTACCTCTTACCATTTCAGATATAAAGGCTAATTTTTATTTTCCTTAGTTTGTGTGCAGCTAATTAATAGGTCAAGATCTTTATTGTGTCCATTTAATTACCGGTACTTTATCAAGCTCTTTTATGTGTTCTCATTCATTTTGAATTACACTTATTCAGATTTCAGTGTTCATGCTGCGGTCGTGTCATGCTGCTTTTGGCGTAGCCCTTTATTTTATATATCAAGCCATTGTGTTGAAAATTGGTTTGGCAAAATCATACATAAATATTTTCTTGATGAATTACAGATACATGTGTTTATGCAGATAGAACAAGAATTATCTAATGATACAGATGAATTTAAGTAAGTTATAATTAGAAAATTATCAATAATAGCAAGTAACTTAAGATACAATACTAATATGAAATAACACCCATATTAACCAGACTTTGCTACATCAGATTGTAGAGGAATGTATTGAATTCAGGAAATATTGAGATCTTGTAAGATTTCCCAGATTGTGATTTTGATAACAACTATACAAAGTGGCAAGGTGTCACAGTAGAACTTTGATGGCTAGAACACCAAAGGGACAGATGAAAACATTTTAGCTCGAAATGTTTTCAGCCTGAATTAAGATGTGTTGTGTTCCCTTGTGTGTTTAATCTCTAAATATGTTTACCGTAATGACGTTACAAACGTTACATTCAACAATATGTAACTAAGGACAATAAAGCATATATTAAAGTTCTATGTTAACACCAAATTCTCAACAGGTGTGTGGAGATTTCGAGGTCAAACTTGAACAAACGGACAACAGTAGGGTCCCAGACATCCACTTCAGTTCAAGCCATGAAAGTTCAGTTGTATCCTTGATTCAAATGTCTGTCCATCCCTCTGTATGATTGTCACCAGGAGGTTCCCTTTCTTCCAGTAATTTATGATGAAAGTTACATACTGTCTTTAGACTTGGTATGTTAGTTATTAATTTCAAAACTCAATGCTAACTTTTGATTTAGAGTTGAAAATGGTTTTGTAGGTAAGCAGTTTGATATGTAGAAATTTATCAAATTTTGGGGTTTCTGATCAATTCTGCAAACAGGGTTCAAAAGTGATGTGTAAGCTGTTGACTACAAAACTCAAACCGAATTGGATTTTTGGTTCAGAGGTAAAAGTTGTTCTGGAGACGAAACATGGTTGTGTATTATGTAAGGCATCATAAGTTACTATTTATATAAAGGGCTATTCCAGAAAAAATTATCACCCAGGGGGGAACGCCACTTTTATTTTTTTCTCTTGGTCCTGGGGGTCAGCCTGATGTTGACTAATGGTAGAAATAATATTTTTATCCCCTCGCCCAACGGAGTTGGGGAGGGGATATAGCATCTCGCCAGTCCGTCCGTCCGTCCGTCCGTCCGTCCATCCGAGTGTCCGTCCATTCGTCCCACCTCAGGTTAAAGTTTGTATTAAGGTTCATATCTGAGGAACTACATGTGGCACATCAATCATCTTTGGTCAGTGGATGCATCTTGGAGAGTGATGCTGCTTCAAATGATAATTGGGTCAGTTTGACCTACATTTTATGCTTCAATGACCTCGGTTAAAGTTTGCGTTAAGGATCACATCTGAGGAACTACATGCAGCACATCAGTCATCTTTGGTCAGTGGATGCGTCTTGGAGAGTGATGCTGCTTCAGATGATAATTGGATCACTCTGACCTACATTTTATGCTTCATTGACCTTGGTTAAAGTTTGCGTTAAGGTTCATATCTGTGGAACTACATGTGGCACATCAATCATCTTTGGTCAGTGGATGCATCTTGGAGAGTGATGCTGCTTCAGATGATAATTGGGTCACTCTGACCTACATTTTATGCTTCAATGACCTCGGTTAAAGTTTGCGTTAAGGTTCATATCTGAGGAACTACATGCAGCACATCAATCATTTTTGGTCAGTGGATGCGTCTTGGAGAGTGATGCTGCTTCAGATGATAATTGGATCACTCTGACCTACATTTTATGCTTCAATGATTCGGTTTAAATTTGCAGTAAGGGTTATGTCTGAGATACTACATAAGTCACATCAATTATCTTCGGTCAGTGGGTGCATCTTGGAGAGTGAAGCAGCTTCAGATGATAATCGGGTCACTTAGACCTACATTTTACACTTGACAGACTTGGGTTAAAGTTTCCATAAATATTTATACCTGATATACTACATGTTACACATCAATGAACTCAATGTTCAGTGAATATACCTTTGACGTTCATACATAGTTAGATTATATTAGGGTTATTATTTCTTGACAGCGGGCGAGGGGATTAGCTGTCGTTTGCGACTGCTCCCACTTCTAGTTTTCTATTGGTGGTGGGGTCTAAAATATATGGCGTTCCCCCCCTGGATGGTAGATTTAAATGGAATAGCCCTAAGGAATTTGCCACCACTGGATGAAAGTAATGAGAATTTAAGGAGGTTGGCTCCTCATGTTTTAGATTTCTGTATGATTTTCGGAATACTCTGGGCTTTATCCATTTGAAAGCATTATAACTTTTTGCCCATCAACCCCTTTATTTTTTCCCATAATTTCATTTCATACATCTTTGTTAGCATTCTGTAAAAATTTCATTGAATTTTATTAATTTTGTCACATTCAATCATGGTCAATCCTTGCTAATGCTAATCCTATGAAAAATCAGAGGAGTTCAACTTCCCGCCAAATTTTCAATCACTTATATCTCAAAAACGAGATCATCAACCTATTATTTTTTTTCACTTAAATAACTTCTTTTGAAATTCTTTTACAAAAAATCATGTTTATTTGAAATCCTATTTATTTTCAGTTGGGGTAGCTAACCCCCTAATAAAATTGTAATGAATTAGTAGGACATAAGGAAAGGTCTGCATTAAAGAAGATGATATAATAGGTTCATGCACTTGATTTTGAAATATAAGTTATTTAAAATTTGGTTGGAAATGTCCATTTTCTAGGTTTTTTGAAGGCTTTGTATAAAAATTTTGCAAGTCCTGCCAATGGAGTGACATTTCTTGAAAATTTGTCAGAAATTCCATAAAGATACTTTAGATTTTTTAACCGGGTTTTCCCGTTGGGAAATCCGGTTATTGAAATGCTGATGTACGGCGGTTGGGCGGGCGATGGGGGGGATTGCCAGATCTTGTAAGCGCAACTCCTCTGTAACCGTTCAACAGAATTTCATGAAACTTTGTATGTAGCAAGGACATCATATGTAGATGTGCATTTTTTCGGGTATTTTTTATCGTGCAATTTTTCCAGGAGTTATGCCCCTTTGAACTTTGAAATTTATAGGTGTTTTGACCATGTGACTTTTATTTGACTTTGAGGTAAAGTATACCATTTCAGTGATTTTTTAAGAGTGACAGCATACACTGCACATAATGAGAGGAGGTATAAGTTAAATAGCTTTTCACACAGTACCTATTTGTCCATTCATATAGTGAAGGAAATTTATAGGTGTTTTGACCATATGCTTGTAAGTGCAAGTCCTCTGTAACCATTCAACAGAATTTCATGAAACTTTGTATGTAGCAAGGACATCAGATGTAGATGTGCATATTGTCGGGGATTTTTCATCGTGCAATTTTTCCAGGAGTCATGCCCCTTTGAACTTAGAAATTTATAGGTGTTTTGACCATATGCTTGTAAGCGCAAGTCCTCTGTAACCTTGCAACAGAATTTCATGAAACTTTGTATGTAGCAAGGACATCATATGTAGATGTGCATATTGTCGGGGATTTTTCATTGTGCAATTTTTCCAGGAGTTATAGGTGTTTTGACCATATGCTTGTAAGCGCAACTCCTCTGTAACCATTCAACAGAATTTCATGAAACTTTGTATGTATCAAGGACATCATATGTAGATGTGCATATTTTCAGGGATTTTTCATCGTGCTATTTTTCCAGGAGTAATGCCCCTTTGAACTTAGAAATTTACATGTGTTTTGACCATATGGTCGTAAGTGCAACTCCTCTGTAACCGTTCAACAGAATTTCATGAAACTTTGTATGTAGCAAGAACATCATATGTAGATGTGCATATTGTAGGGGATTTTTCATCGTGTAATTTATCCAGGAGTTATGCCTCTTTGAACTTTGAAATTTATAGGTGTTTTGACCATGTATCTTTTATTTGACTTTAAAGTAAAGTATACCATTTCAGTGATTTTTTAAGAATGACAGCATACACTGCACATAATGAGAGGAGGTATAAGTTAAATAGCTTTTCACACAGTACCTATTTGTCCATTCATATAGTGAAGGAAAACCCAGTTTGAAGTTGTATCGACATCCATTTCTTGTTAGAATTTAACATACATGTTAAGATATTGAAAACACAGAGTATTCATCATATATGACCAAATGTCAGAAATCAGTGCGCCAACTGATTAATATAATATGGAGCAAATGGGAAAATTAAAAAAACTAGCAAAATCAATAACAGTACATGAGGGGACTAAAAACGGGCAATAACATACAAAGTTTTACTTGTCAACACTGATAACAATTTGAATCGAATTGAATTGTTGCTATGGAAATGCACAAAAGCATTTGCTGCCACGCACATAGAGATTGTGATTATGATATTCTATAGTAAACATTTTTTTATGCATTTTTAAGTCCACTGTAGTTAGACACAAATGTTTAAATATTATTTGTATTGTTTATTTAGTGTGTTTCTACGGCAACAAAGCAGGTATTAAGTTTCACAACATATCCTACCAGTAAACAAATTAATTAACATTTTCAGAAGGTCATCTTTTTCATTTTGATTAGACTTATCTTTACAACTATCTCATATCTGAAGTGTGAATTATATCTTTAACGAAATTCTAAAACTTCTTAGAACTAATACTTTCTGAAACTGTTTATGTGTGTAATATTGTGAGCCATTTTGTTCAGTCATTTTAGATAATTATATGACCAGTTATGGTATATTTCTGTTGTCAAATGACAGAGGGCATGCTGGAATGACACAAATATAATGGCCTGTTATGGCTTATCACACTTTCCTTTGCAAATATCCCAGAATGACAATTTATTTAGGATGTTATGCAGCTTATACTTTAAACATATTTTATTGTTCAATAACAAAATTAAACAATAAAATGCAGGTTATAAAAGTATAAAAGTATATGTTCCTTCCTGATATCCTAGAAATAGTCAGACTAGAAAATAAAAGATCCCATCCCAAGAGTATTATGTCCCAGTATTGTAAAATAAACACTCATACCCAGCATGTGTCTGTCACAAGTTTTATTTTCCACAAAACATTTATTGTTTCCTCTGTTGTTTGTCCAATAAAGCAACACATATGCAAAATTTTGGTGTGATGTCAATTTTGATAAATGATTTCTGGACCATTATGCAAGACACCATTTTGGAAAAGTCAAGATGATGTTTAGAACACAAACATAATGCCATATACAAAAACTGCTCTGAAAACTGAATTTTTACAGTATAAAAGGGGGTGAAATTTTTAATATGTTTTGGCTGAAGGTTTTGATTAATTTTTCAGAATAACAATTTGTTTTTTTGTACGTGGACCATCAGTTTTTTACTTTATATAATGAATAATATCTTGTTGTCCAAAATTTATCGTTGCACAAAATAACAGAAATAAGTAGAGGAAACAGTGAATATTTACCACAAAAAAAAAGTGATGATTTTTGAATGTTGTATCGTGTATTTAAAGTACAATTTTTTGCACTCTTGATAGATATTTTTACGTATTTTTTAGTTGCACACATTATTTTGTAGACTACTTATGCATTGGATGCTGAATTATATTATAATTATTCAGATTATTGTTAATTGGATGCTGTAGGTTGTAAACTTTTGTTAAGTAACACAAGACAATACTAAAACAAAGGGATTTGTGATTAAGTAAACCCAGTCTTCATGGTACATTTGTTTATTAGTTGGTTTTAGAGTGTAATTATAAAAGTGATTTATTTTATTGTTATGGATATGTAAAAACAAACGGAGGTGTATGAATCACTCATTGTATTCAGTTCCCTTGCGACAAAGAATTTATTTCACTACTTTATTTGAAATGGAAATCAACCATTGTGTTGGAATAGATAGTCTAGTTTGCCTTTTTATCCCCTCGCCCAACGAAGTTGGGGAGGGGATGTAGCATTTTACCCGTTCGTCCGTTTGTCCGTTCATCCGTCCGTTCAAACTTAAGACCATATATCTTTTGAATAACAAGTCGTAGATGGACAATGTTTTGTCCATTGATGCATCTTGAGGAGTACTTGAGGTTGATATATAGAATAGGTGGATTTGACCTACATTTCATGCATGAGTGACTCAGGTTAAAGTTTTTGTAAGAGTCCAGATCTGGGATACTACAAGTCGTAGAAGAATAATATTTTGTATGCAGATGCGTCTTGTAAAGTTATGAAGCTACAGATAAAATTAGGTCACTTTGACTTACATTTCATGTATGAGTGACTTATGTTAAAAGTTTTTGTAAGAGTCCAGATCTTGGATATTACAACTTGTACAGGAATAATATTTTGTATGTAGATGCGTCCTGTAAAGTTACGAAGCTCCAGATAAAAATTGAGTTATTTTGACCTACATTTCATGCATGAGTGACTTAGGTTAAAGTTTTTGTAAGAGTCACATATCTGGGATACTACAACTTGTAGAGGAATAATATTTTGTATGTAGATGCGTCTTGGAACATTACAAAGTTCCAGGTAAAAATTAGGTCACTTTGACCTACATTTCATGCATGAGTGACTTAGGTTAAAGTTTTTGTAAGAGTCCAGATCTGGGATACTACAACTCGTAGAGGAATAATATTTTGTATGTAGATGCGTCTTGTAAAGTTACAAAGCTCCAGATAAAAATTAGGTCACTTTGACCTACATTTCATGCATGAGTGACTTATGTTAAAAGTTTTTGTAAGAGTCCAGATCTGGGATATTACAACTTGTAGAGGAATAATATTTTATATATAGATGCATCTCATAAAGTTAGGAAGCTCCAGATAAACATTAGGTCACTTTGACCTAGATTTCATACATGAGTGACTTAAGTTAAAGTTTTTGTAAGAGTCCAGATCTGGGATACTACAACTTGTAGAGGAATAATATTTTGTATGTAGAGGTGTCTTGTAAAGTAAGGAAGCTCCAGATGAAAATTGAGTTACTTTTACCTACATTTCATGCATGAGTGACTTAGGATAAAGTTTGCATTACAGCTTGGATTTTAGATACTACAACTTTTACAAGAATAATTTTTTGTATGTAGATGCATCTTGTAAAGTTACAAAGCTCCTGATGAAAATTAGGTCAGTTTGACCTATATTTCATCCATGAGGGACTTAGGATAGAGTTTGTGTTACAGTCTGGATTTTAGGTACTACAACTTTGCAGAAGATTAATCTTTCATCAGTAGATGCATATATGCTTTAGGTATGAGGCTCCTGATTGAAATGAGGTCACAACATTTCTTGCATGACTGGCTCAGATTTAAGTAACAAGCCAGATCTTGGTACAACTTCCTTGAGTGCTAATATTACTAGACAAACATTCAATAAAAGGGCGAGGGGATTAGCTGTCGTTTCTGACTGCCCCTTCTCTTGTTTTAATGGGGTTTGACCTTTGAACTTGAGAAATGATCAATTTTTCATTCTTAAGTGATCTAAGAGAATGCAGAATTTTGTCTTACTTGCTGTCTGTGTCAGTGAAGTCACAATACACTATCTTACTTGTTCAAAGAGATGAAAGTTTAAAATCTGAATCGAAAGCAAAACAACACATATTTTTCATGTTTGAAAGACATGATTGAGTTCGAAAAATGCACTTAACTTTTTATCCTTCATAAATCATGACATGCAAAATTGAAAATAATGGTTGTATTTAATCTTTTTTACTCGTATTCCGAAATCATTTTTATGAATGGAACAAGACTTTTGACCAAAAAAAAAAATGTTCCTCTCAATGGATAAACTATGGTTTCTTTTGTATGGCAGTTTTGTTATCTTGGTCCTGATTCAATAATTTTACTGTAATGTTGAGTATGAAGGTGTGTCTCCACAGACTGTCAAAGATAATCAATTTGGATTAGAACAAAACAGGAGCTCTTGATTTTGTTTTCTTTGGCTATTTGCTGTTAGTCCTGAAAATAAATACAATAGTTCTTTAATGTAACTGATGAGTCCATGGATAACAATAATGGAAACTAGCCTTCCAGAACTTGTTTTCTGTATTTTATTCCCCATTTGCAGTTTGTTCATTTCCTAACATTTACATCCTTTGGAGTATATATTACTTCAGAAAATATACAGTCTTCCATTTCAAACTAAATTTAGGGTGGTAAAGGGTTATTTTCGTACAAGTTACACGACCAGTTTTTATTTTTGTACATTGTACAAGACCTTTCTTATTTCATGTACATTTGAACAAAAACATGCTTGACACAACATACATTCCCAATATCAATATAAGTGCCATTTTCATGCATTGTACAAGGCCAATTTTTAATTTTTCGTACATCATACACAGACTCCCCCCACCCCCTTTTAGGACCTCGTAAATTATGAAGTTAGAGTTGTCCAAAGGTGTAAGGGATTTCCTGTATTGTGGATGCCAAATAATTTGTAGTATTAAACAAGTTTTTGAATTTCTGGGCAGACTTGATGTTTTAGGAGCTGGGAAATTCCAATTGTACTTGGATCCTGGACCTTTTTTCTAGGCAATAGAAAGTAAATTACAAGTCTTTTCAAAGTTATACCATCAAAAAAGGGAGACAACTTTTGAAACATACAAAATATTTCCTGCATTTTGGAAATTTGGTAATGTTATGGGCTATACATAAAAGATGGGCTGAATTCAGGCAGTTTATTCTTTGATTGAACCTATACATAAATATCTGAGTGTAACTGTGGTAAGTATGATAATATTTGAAATATGCAAGAAAAATTTAGAACCAAAATACATCTTTAGGAGATACAAGGTTATACAATGTACATATACATGTTTGTTAACTTATAATTCTTGCAGGTTTTTCTATCATCATTAAGCACTTGACATCTAGCTTGTGTCATTTCTAGCTAAAAACTTATCTTTTTTCTTTAAGATTATTAACAGATGAATGGTATGTGTTCACCTTCACTTTTATTTTACTATTAACTGGCTTTTATTTCAATTTTTGTCAAAGTTAGAGTTAAGTAACAAATGGCCAACAGCTTTTAGATAACATTTTTCTTTACAATAATTAACCATGCTAACAGGTTTTAATTCATGATGTGATTTAAGATCATTTCAACTTGAAACAAAATATAATGGTTAGGAATTTTCTCACAGTCATGAGAGATTGATTTCATCTCTTTTAAGTTCTTAGTTTTTAAGAGAGAAAAAAAGAAAGTAGGAGAAAGCTTTTAGCATTGAAGTAAGGAAATTGAAAATGCACTGATTTTATGTTCAACTGTGCATACAAATATTTACTAAAACAATTGAACATTTAAATAAGCCATAATTTGTCTACTAAAATATCATTCCATTCAAATATTGTTGGTGAATTTTCAGTTTCTAACTAATAACAGTTTGTTTTTTGTTACAGGACACAGGTACAAAGGATAGCTAATTTGGATTCCAGCTGGGCCCACTTAGGAAATGGTCTGAATGCTCATAACAACCCTGCCTGGTTACAGTTGTATCTCAGTGTGTGTAAACTTCTAGACTTGGCCCTAGCTCTACCTGCTGATGTGGTCCCTCAGTTTCAGTTGTAAGTTGAGAATTATCAATGTATCACTCAATTTTTTCTATGCATTAAGGGGGTTTGCTGCTCCATTTGAAAATAAATAGGATTTCGAATAAACATGATTTTTTTTTGTAAGAAAATTAAAATAGAAGTAATTTAAGTGAAAAATGTACATGTTAATGATCTCATTTTAGAGATTTATGTTATTGAAAATTTGGCAGGAAACTGAACTCCTCTTATTTTTCATAGGATTAACATTAGCAAGGTTTGACCATAAATTAATGTGACAGAATAAATAAAATTCAATAAAATTTTTTAAGAATGCTCACAAAGATATATAAAATGAAAATATGGTAAAAAAATAAGGGGGTCGATGGGCAAAAAATTATAATGCTTTTAAATGGATAAAACCTGTGGATTCCGAAAATCTGACAAAAATTCCAAAACCTCCTTAAGTGAATTCATTCAACCAGAAGTAATTTTGGTGATTTATGTAGACTTAATAGAGAATGGAAAATTTCACATATCAAATTTTGGCTTGCAGCAAATTTAATAAAACTACATA
>MJUU01049755.1:0-11358 GCA_002080025.1 Modiolus philippinarum
ACGAACGAACGGACGGAAGGACGGATGGACGGACGGACGGACGGACAGACACCATGATCACTATATACCGCCCGCTAAAGCGGGGGTAAAACTATGTTCCACGCTGGCGGCCATATTGGATGAGGCAAGAACGTAAAAATCACAAACTTCAAAGGGGACCACCCAAGGACTATTGTGACCAAGTTTGGTTCAATTTGGCTTGGTAGTTTCAGAGGAGAAGATCTTTGGATGCATTTCCCATAGGGTCCCTATGTTAAACTATGTTACCTGCTGGCAGCCATCTTGAATGAGGTATGAACATAAAAATCACAAACTTTGAAGGAAAACATCTAAAGACTATTGTAACCAATTTTGGTTCCAATTGGCTAAGTGGGTTCAGAGGAGAAGACATTTGAATGCATTTCCCATAGGGTCCCTATGTTAAACTGTTTTTCCACGCTGGCAGCCATCTTGGATGAGGTACAAACGCAAAAATCACAAACTTCAAAGGGGACCACCCAAGGACTATTGTGACAAAATTTGGTCCCCAATGGGTCAGTGGTTTCAGAGGAGAAGATCTTTGAATGCATTTCCCATAGGGTCCTATGTTAAACTGTCTTCCCCGCTGGTGACCATATTGGATGAGATGCAAACCTGCTGGACATATGTAGGAATTGTAGTTCTGGAAAACCTCAACACTTTTGCAATTCACATTCAACCTTTATCTCAAACAGTTTTTGAAATAAAAGTAAAAATGTTCAAAAATTGTGAAAATTCAAAGAAAAAGGGGCAATTACTCCTATCTGGGTTGTCAGATTTTCTTCAAAATTGCAGGACATGTAGATCTTACTATGCTGACCATTTCTGTTATACAAACTTCACTTCTATATTCTAGCAATTTCAATATATAAGACCAGAAGTAACGAAAAACTGAAAATTTTACGGAAAAGGGGCAATAACTCCAAGACGGGTATACAGATATTCTCCAAAATTGCAGGGCAGGTAGATCTCATCATGCTGATCATTTTTACTTTTATGTCAGAATTTTGATATCTGTAATGGTTTTTGAGTAATTTGCAAAAAACAGCAATTTACCCCTATGTTCTATTTTTAGTAACAGCTGCCATGTTGTTTGGTCTACGGACATAAAAATCACAAACTTGAAAGAGCATTCCCTGGTGATGATTCAGGCCAAGTTTGGTTTGTATTGGCCCAGTAGTTTCAGAGAAGATCTTTGAATAAAAGTTAATGGACGCACAGACGGACAGACGACGGACGCCGAGTGATGGCAAAAGCTCACATGGCCTTTGGCCAGGTGAGCGCAAAAGATGAAAATAATTAATTTTCCATAGGTTCAAATGTTTAACCTAAGTACCACCCTTGCGGCCACGTTTTTGTCAGATCAGAGGGAAATGAGCAATCAAGGACTTTCCATACATCATGCCTGTAAAGTTTGCTTCAATTTGCTAAAGTAGCTTCAGAGGATATAGCAAATATATGCCATAGGTTCCAATTTTATAACATAAACTTTGTCCTGTGCTGGCGGCCAGGTTTTTTGGTGGATCGAAAAAATTTCAGCAAAGTTAAGTAAAAGACCTTCCATAGATCATTCCTGTAAAGTTTGGTTCAATTGCTTCAGTAGCTTTAACACTTTATCCACCAGTGACATATATATCCGCTCTACTACCTAAGACTGTATTGATGTGCACCATGGCCCTCCATACAATTAAATTGCAAACTTTTTGTGCGTGTCCTGTAGCCTAATTTTAAATGTCTACAGCAGTTATATGAAGTAGTTTTTAAGACCACTTTTGTAGCAATAACAGCTGTTAAAAGAGCTCCAGGAACAGAAATTCCCAAAAATCGTCAAATTTCAGGGAGGGTAGACAACTTCAAAGATAATTTCGCTGGAGAAAAGAAGGTGAAAATGCTCGAACTTCGGTTGAATAATGTAGAAAAATGATTGAGGATAACAGACATATCACAATATTAGGAACAATCACCCACAGAACGAAACTGTGCCTAAATTCAGTGGAAAATAAGGAAATTGAGTGATTTTGACACTACCGGCTTTCCATATATTTCTCTGTCATGAGCAAATCTTACGCTATTTATGTCAAAGATTCAGAAATGAAAGTGCAGTTACAGGCTTAGCTACTGGCGCGAAGAAAAGCCGGTTCTGCACCATTTCCGGTTGTCTGGGACGACTTTAGTACGAAAAAAACGTCAAAAAACACCATTTTTAGGTGGGGGTGGGCACAGATCAAAAAAATTTCGGCAAACTATGTAAAGGACCTTCCATACATCATTCCTGTAAAGTTTGGTTCCATTTGCTTCAGTAACTTCAGAGGAGATAGCAAATATTTGCTTTTCCCACAGGGTCCCATGTTAAACTATGTTCTGCGCTGGCGGCCATGTTTTTTCACGGATCGAAAAAATTTCGGCAAACTAAGTAAAGGATCTTCCATACATCATTCCTGTAAAGTTTGGTTCAATTTGCTTCAGTAGCTTCAGCGGAGATAGCAAATATATGCTTTTTCCCATAGGGTCCAATGTTAAATCTAAGTTCAGCGCTGGCGGCCATGTTTTTTGGTGGATCGGAAAAATTTCAGCAAACTAAGTAAAAGACCTTCCATAAATCATTCCTGTAAAGTTTGGTTGAATTTGGTCCAGTGGTTTCAGAGGAGATAGCAAAAATGTGAAAAGTTTACGGACGACGACGATGGACGACGGACGCCAAGTGATGGCAAAAGCTCACATGGCTTTTGGCCAGGTGAGCTAAAAAGGGAGATCATCTGATAAAAATATTTTATATGGCTATAACTATGAAAATTCACAATTTTTAAAGTATATGGAAAACAAAGTCGGTGACCCCGATCTTTCTTTACATTTTTTGAAGGTATGTTTAGAGTGCTAACATATGACTAAAATATCAATAAATCTATGGAATAGTTTTAAAGAAAACATCAAAATACCTGTTTTCCCCTATATATTCATTAGAAATATTTGATTATTTTGAAATCAGTTATCTTTAAAACAAGCATGGTGACCCCCCCCCCCCCCATAATTAAATGCTGATATAATCAGGAAACTTTCCTGAAAAAAAAACAAAGAAAATCTATGGAAAAAAATTAGAGTACCCATCACCCTTAAAGCTAATGATATTTCCCTCTTGCATAGCTCTGTCATTAGCTGATTTTGGTTCCATTTTCCTGCCAAAGTTTTAGTCACTTGCAACTCAAAAATGAGATCATTACCCTATTATTCACTTTTTTTGCTTAAAATACTTCTTTTTTAATTCTCTAGCAAGAAATCACCATTATCTGATATCCTATTTATTTTCAAATTGATATAGAATAATGGAAGTTTTGTTTTTGATATAAGAAATAATGGAAAACAATAATGGACGGACCCTTGTGGGCGAGTCCATTATTGGAGCCAATATATCTTGTATCAAAAACAAAACTTCTATTATTCTTTGATCGGTAATTAACTTAATCATTTAAAAGAACAAATTTTGGAAATAAATGATAATTTTTTAACAAATCATGAAATTGACTAGTACTGATTAGTAAAAGAATTTGTATGATCCGGTAAGAGTCTTTATAGATGTATATTTCTTTGTGTCATTGATTCTGATTGACAAAGAAGGCGTGGCTTAAGATACTTTTTGCCAATATTTTTTCAGGCAGTAGCAAATACTTAAAAATATTTGCTTCGTGAGATCAATGGAAACTCATACAAATTACCAATAAAGTAGAATAACTCCTTAATTTCATATCAAATGGGAAGTGGCCATGCTACTGATAGTAAACTGTCCTTCACATCACAAATTTTCTATACTGATGCTCTGCACTTAAGGATGCAGTAATGTGAGGTTTTTGAAATTTGTATGTTATACATGTATTTGGGTTTTCAGGTTTTATCTATTATTTCTGTGTAAAATATTTGGTCCCATAAAACCTTATTTTTTTGTCATCAAAGGCTTAACAAGAGGCTCTCAAGATCCTGTATTGCTCACCTGGACCATAGCCGATACATAACTTCAAATAAACTTATATGTTGAAGGGTCTCATTTTCAAACTATGTAAATAAACATTTATGTTATATGATCCAACTTTAATTAACTATTTTCCCTATTGCATGCCATCTTGGATAAGGGATAGATCTGCAGGACAAAATTTTAAAGAAAATTAAGTGTTGTGCCAAAGTTTATTTCCAACTGGCCAAATGGTTTTAAAGAAGAAGATCTTTGAATGTACTCCTATATTAAACTGTTTCCCATTGGTAGCCAATTTGCATAAGATGCAGACTTGAAGGACATCTGTTTTGAAGGGGACCATCTAAGATACATTGGGATTAAGTTTTATTCTAACTAGCCAAGTTGTTTCAGATAAAAAAAATTTTGTATGCTCTTTCCATACAGTCGAGTAATAAATTAAGTTCCCCGCAGATGGCCATGTTGGATGACATATAGGCACCAAAGTCACAATACTTAGTCAGCACCTCATCAGCATCATTAATGCCAATATTTTTTCAAATCCATTCAGTAGTTCTCACTAATGTCTTTATTTAATATAAACATAATGCAGTCTATGAAGCTGAGAAACTGCTTCAACATTCATGTCAGAAAAGTTTTTTTAGTGGTTACACACTAACATACCTATAAGACACAATGCATTTATCATGATTATATAGAAAAATCATTATGACATGAAATAAGGTAAAGATTACAAAAGTATTTTAAAATACTTTCGTAATCTTTACCTTATTTCATGTCATAATGATTTTTAAAGAAAAGTTTACGACAGACGGACGGACGACAGACGCCAAGTGATGGCAAAAGCTCACCCTGCCATAGCCAGGTGAGATAAAAGCTTTTTTATGAATAGTTGACATGTTATACTAAGGTAAAAGTCCAAGAAAGCCTTTCCCTGCCATTTTTTAAAATTTGAAATATCTTAAAAACAATATCAATATTTTCAGCTTAATTTGTTCCTTTACCTATGCTCTTTCCACTTATAGCATCAATTTAATTTTTTTTTCAATTTCACCTTACTTCATCCTTAACATCATGAAACTAGCATCTGTGGCTCTTGAGTGATACATTACCAAAATTATTTTCTAATGCCACATCTGCTGAGGACACAAGATGGATAGAAATCTCTATGAAACACAGATGAAACAATGAAACAACAACTGAATACCATACCTGCTAAGTCTAATCCTGCTTTTTCTAATTCATCTTTAAGTTGCATTTCTACATTTTCTATTTCTGAAGGTTTTTTATTTTCTTCAGTTTTGGGTAAATCTTTTCTATTAATACGTGTCACACGAACTTTTACACGATCATCACTATCTGGACCTAAAAAACATATTCATAATGAAGTAAATATACTGTGCTTTTTTTTGTCTTATTGTGATTTTTCTCTGTATTTATTTATTACAACTGTTAAAAAGTAAACAATATTACAAAATATAATTTATTTATGTGAGCTGTACTGATTATACTGATTTTAACGTTTAAGCCTTTGTGCGACTATTTTTTTTCCATATTGAAAGCAAATAGGCATATTAAAGCATAAAACTGGCATAATGCTACTGTACAAATTACATGGAAAATGCAAAGTCAGTGTCTTTCCATAGATCATAATGACCCAGACTGACTAGCTACTTCTGTGTATAGATGTGATCACAGCCTATCTACCTTAAAAGGTGACCAATCATAATCAATGAAAGATTGAAAACATAATCCTCTTTCAACCACCTCAAGGGGTCCTTATATGTGAATATTTTGAAAGCGATCTCACTAGTCCATAATCAAGATCACAGTGGAATTCCATATAACCTTAATCTCTCTGTGTTGACAACATGGGATTTACTTTTTCCATTGGATGAACAGCATTTTAAGTTGCTTGAATTTCCTTATATCACTGAAAATAACTTATTTACATGTATTTTATACATTGTAGAAACTGTGAAAGTTGTCTGAATTTAAGTACATGTATTAAAATAATTATAAAATTTCAACATTTGCAACATTTTATTGTTAAAACATGCACTAAAATGCAAAATCTGTAAATTTGGTACAGAAAATATCACAGAGATATATGTATAAAATAATTTCATATAGATATCACAATATCATGCCTGTAGTTTTAACACAATGCAAAGTGTAAACAAAATCAAAAACAGACTCAAAAAATAAACCCTTATTTTGTCATTTGCTCCATTTCTGAATAACACCCTTAATTTTTCATCCAGGTTGTTGTGTTCAAATAAATGGCGTCTCCTATTACTAATATCCTTGAGACTCAATAACTGAATTTATTTTGAATTTAAAGTGACAACATAAAATCACAGCAAACAGCCAGCTCTCTAATTCTTGTTCGAAATAAATACTTCCCAAATGATGTTAGATGAAATTGATGAACAACATGTTTGGAAATTGATCTCACTTGCTGATTGGTCAATCATGTAAATGTACCGTGTCAGTTTCTAGAAATAGTGCAACTGGATGTTGATGAAATTAACACCTGCATCATTGTCTTACGAAATGGTTTTTGCATTTTTATCACTAAGGTAACTCAATTTATTGATAATATGATCTTGACATTTTCATCAAAAATTCGTAAAGGTTCCACGGAAACTAATGTCTCGCCCGCTCACTGCATTGTCATTATAGTTTGGCCTATATTTAGATGAGGTTGCTAGGTAGAATTTCAAGAAATATCTGGTTTTAGAGACTTTCATACCAAAATTGGTATCAGCTAATTTTGTACAATGACTGTTTTCAATGAAATGTTTGCAAAAAATGTTTGGTTGCTAAGTAGAATTCAAAAAATAAATGGTCTTTTAAAGTTTCATGAAATTTTCCACAATTGGAATCCAGGATTTTGGAAATTTCACTATAGAAAATAATTATTCATACTGTAAGGAACTGAAAAAAATATGGTTGCTTGGTAGAATTCCCAAAAATAACAGATCTTTGAGAGTTTCAGGAAATTTACCAAAAAAAGAATCCAAGATTTTTGCAATTTGACTTTTGAAAATGATCATTATAACTGAAAGAAACTTAAAAAGTTTTGGTTGCTAGGTACAATTCCAACAAATATTATGTCTTTGATGAAAGTTGCAGAAAATTTATCAAAATAAGATTTTTGCAATTTGAATTTTGAAAATGATTCTAATAAATGTAAGGAATTGAAAAAGATATGGTTGCTAGGTAGAATTCCAAAAAATAACAGGTCTTTGAGAGTTCCAGGAAATTTACCAAAATTAGAATCAAAGATTTTTGCAATTTAACTTTTGAAAATCATCATTTTAACTGAAAGGAACCGAAAAAGTTATGGTTGCTAGGTAGAATTCCAAAAATTAACAGGTCTTTGAGAGTTCCAGGTATGTAAACCAAAATTGGAATAAAAAACTGGCAATTTCATTTCCATATTGTTTGTTTGATTCAAATTTATTAAAAAAGCATTGTTGCTAAGAAGAATTTCCAAAAATAGCTTGTCTTTGAGAGTTTCAGGAAATTTACCAATGTTGGAACCATTTTATTTAATTCTTTAGTGTTTGAAATTATGCTTGATACTAAAGCATTGTTAAAATTTGTAACTGAACACAAAAATTTCAAAAACTTTTGGTCTTTGACATTTTCAGGAAATTTACCAAAGTTGGAACCGGAATCAAAATTCTAACAGCCTGTTACACATCTGCTCATTTTATGCAGGAATGTCAATTTCAATGTAATTCTATTAAGATTCAAAGACTCTATTCTACTTCTTAACAACTAACATTGAAATTTTTTAGAAAAAAACTTAGTCCATATTTAAAAAAAAGACAGAAAAACCAGAAAAAAAAATCAATTTTTTTCAGTTCTGAGGTAAATTTCGGACCATCATCTAACGTGTGACCCTTTTTTGTGAAATTCCAATAAAATTAAATAACTTCACTTGACTTCTGAAAAACTTTAACCACAGGGTTAAAATAAATTTCTTGCGCAAAAAAATTAAGTCGAAATACCAAAAATTACGGAAAAAGTAAATAAAAATTTTCCAACTTTTTCAGCTAGAGGTAATTTTCTGACCATTTTCTTGCTTCTGTTCAAATTTCAAATGATTCCATACAGATTTGATGAAGATATTGATGTTTAGAAAACTTTAACCACATGATTAAAAAAAATGTTGGCGACGACGCCAACGACGGAAATTTGGATTGCTATGTCTCGCTTTTGCAACTTTCGTCGCGGGCAAGACAAAAATATGATATTTAACACCCCTTTCTATGAATGGTGCAATGATACACATACCAACAATGCTAGCAACAAAGTGGCGGCATATTGGAGACTAAAGAGATCGCTTTTCTTCAAATAAATTGAGTAGAAATTAGAGAAACAATCTCTAACATTGTTACTATCTCAATAGTAAAATTTGCACATTTTAAAGTTCTCGGGTAAACCTCGAACTTTAAAATATGAAAGTTTAACTACCTCAATGTGAGAAATATATGTAATAAACTGGAAACAATGTAAGAGACTATATTTTCATTATATTTTTGAGAGTCCAGTCACTGCTTCTGAACTGATATTCATACCTGCTAGATGTGTTTAAATTTCAGCACATTGTCAACTGCAGTGTTCATGTAAAAGTTGATAACAAATGTATTTGAAATTAATCAAAATGTATGTCTTCAATTTAAAACGGAGTTCCTCAATTTGACCTTAATTTGAGCTTACCGAAGGGAAGCAATTCTAGACCAAACAAACATATGGATTTCCAACATAAACTAACCAAATTGCAAAATATATTTTCTCTTCACCTGCAAGGTTTCAAAACTTAATCTTTCAGGCCTTCGTAATTCCAATTTCCCGTTACCCAGGGATAGTGAAAAATTTGTCCGAGAAGGTTAATCTATTAGCGTACTTTCCTGCCAGGTAAGTTGTTTGGTTTATCGGTATATGGTCATTCCGGAAATGATTAATCTGGTTCTCCCTTGATTCTTATTTTTATACTTGGTTTATAGATGCTTAAAGAAGAAAGGGTACCAGATTATTGTATCAATGTTAATGGCTTCTTCACAGACACTGTATTTGACATTAAAAGAACACAAAGAATGTGTTAAGACATAAAAAAAATCCAAAAATAGATCGGGATCATGTTTACCATTAAGATAAATGAAACTGGCATTTTCAAAATAAAAGAATAAATGAAATGTTGAGGTAATAAACAAACGAAAGGTGCCTGTAAACAAAAGGGAAACTAAGGTGGCTTGATGAATACCTGTCGAAAAAGCACAGTCTATACAAACTCTGTTCAGTAAAATGAATAACGAGAAATTGTCTTCTTTGACCTGACAACTTCAATTTAACTATTCTGGCCTTAAACAAGCATATATACAAAATAGCAGCAGCTTGATCTGAGGAGGCAGTTACTGAAAGGCACAAGCTATAAGATAGGACATTGGATATTATCCTGTTCAGTGTTTTGACACATTTAAGTATAAAATTTTATTGCCTTAAAATATTTTAGAACATGATTTTAATGTCAGATCTATCTTGTATTATGTAAAATGTTGGAGAAGGCATTGATAAGTTGTATAACTTGTGCCTAATCCTTTTGTCTTTGACAATAAAATAAGTTTAAATCAGCAGGGATTTAGCTAGGATTTTGAGACCATTAGTCACTTTTGCGTATCGAATTTCGCGGGCCGATGTGTACTATGAAGGTAGTAATCAACATGAAGATAATAATTTGATTATTATTTTTTTTCTTGCATTTAATACTTCATATTATAGTAACAAATTGATATTCACTTTATATGTTCATCTTCCACACCTAAGTTTTGTATTTTCATACTTTCTCTGTGCTTCCATCTTAAGAATTTAGAAGTCATAGGGTCGATTCAATAAATCTGTCCCTACCTGACCTTCTTGACCAATCAAATGCAGTGATGTTGTGACTGATTCATTGCTTGCTTCTATATCAATAACTGGCAGTTCCTTTGTAAAAAAAGATGACAAAATGCACATTGTGTATGAACGTACACAATATTTTGTCTTTTACGGTCTTACATTTAATAACATTGTATTTTCTTTAACACAGCAGCTGACAAAAGATTTACACGTCACAAACTGACGGTGGGGACAGATTTATTGAATCGGTACTAGATGTATATCTATGTTAGAGAAGAGTATCAGCATACATTGCTGTCAAAGATTCATATAGACTGCAGAACTTAATTCAAACTTCTATATATTTGTAATAAAAAATAAATTATTTTTCAAAATACCATTCATATGTTGTTTTTAAGCACCTTTAAGATTAAATAGTGGTGCAATATAAATTTTGCGTGATCTTGAATGAAGCAAATATCAGCAAAGTAAAAGTCTACAAAATAATTTCATGGAAATTGAAAGACAAATTTTCAAGGGGAAATAACCCACTATCAAAACATGTGGTTTGTAAAAAAAAATCAATGTTTTCAAAGGGGAAGTATGACCTGCTGGTTATGAAAATTTTGCTGAAAGAATACTTTTAATGTTCAATACCATAATAATTTTAAACAACTGATGGTTAATTGCCATACAGGTAAGCAGGTTATCTCTGATTGACCGGTAATTAGTGATAACAAGCCAGGGAACACAGCTAAACAAATCACCGATGGCATTTGTTTACCACTGAACTAATCCTTTAATTGACATGACAGGTGTAATAAAAGTGTCAGTTTGGACACTTAGATTACAGTAACAAAGATTAAGAACATAATATTTTCATATTTGGCAATTTTCAAAATTCCAAGTGACGAATTGCAGTCTGAAAAAATTTGCCACTTCTAAAAAACATTTGTCAGTGGTGAAAGTGATGAGCGCTAGCTAAATCACTGATCAGATCTATCTGAAAAAATGCAGGAAACCAAAAAATTTTGCTGGTAAGTGAAATTTGAAATCAACTTACCAGCAGGTAAGTGGGATTCTAAAAACATAGGTAATCAACGATTACAAAGTTCGCCTCCTTATGGCACATGGACACAGAAACCCAATTTGGCCAGGGTGCTCATTTACCATCCCTTATGCATGTATACAAAGGCTAGATGATATTACCATGTACAGTTATCGAGACCTGAATTCCGACATAAACGGAAAAGTGACCTAATTTTGCCTGGATGCTGACCTACTGCCAAAGATGTATGCACATGAAAGGTAAGATGATCCTACCATGTACAGTTACTTAAATCTGAACTCGGACGCAAACTTGAATGTAAGTCAATCATGCGGAAAATATAGGTCAAAGTGACCTAATTTTGACTCGATGCTGACCTACCCCCAAAAGATGCATGCACATGCAAGGTTAGATGATCCTACCATGTACAGTTGCTTAGATC
>MJUU01049755.1:74001-84810 GCA_002080025.1 Modiolus philippinarum
TTGAATGTAAGTCGTTCAAGCGGAAAATATAGGTCAAAGTGACCTAATTTTGCCTGGATGCTGACCTACCATCAGAGATGCATGCATATGCAAGGTTACATGATCCTACCATGTATAGTGACCGAGATCTGAACTCGGACTTAAACTTGAATGTAAGTCGTTCAAGCGGAAAATATAGGTCAGAGAGACCCAATTTTCTTGGAGGCACGTGAGATAGCCCAAGATGCACCTGCATACAAAGTTTGATGACCCTACCATGCATAATTGCAGATATATATGCCCAAATGCGGACGCGGACGTAGAAGTGGACGCGGACACCGGGGGTACTCCAATAGTCCCCCTCAACTTCGTTGAGGCGAACTAAAAACTAGAATACTGACAAATTCAGAAAGGGCCCCGCCCCCTTGTGTGTCCCAAAAACCTAACTGCAGAATTTTATGGAAATAAGATTTTCCTCAAAAACAAAAGGAGCAGGACCAACCTTGTGTATATCATATAAATCCCTGATGGGAAGTTTTATTTATTGTACGACATACAGCTAATTCTCAAAATATGCACTTTTTCATATAAAAATGAAGTTTTTTCCCAAAAATCATTTTCAGATTTTTCACAAAAACGAAAGGGAGCTTCCTTTGGTTAAGTTCAACCTTGAGTATCAAAATCATTAAAATCACTGAAGGCAATCTAGAGTTATCGTACGACATAGAGCTTTTTCTCAAAATATGCACTTTTTCATATAAAAATGAAGTTTTTTCCCAAAAATCATTTTCAGATTTTTCACAAAAACGAAAGGGAGCTTCCTTTGGTAAAGTTCAACCTTGCGTATCAAAATCATTAAAATCCCTGAAGGCAATCTTGATTTATCGTACAACGTAGGGCTAATTCTCAAAATATGCACTTTTTCATATAAAAATGAAGTTTTTTCCCAAAAATCATTTTCAGATTTTTCACAAAAACGAAAGGGAGCTTCCTTTGGTAAAGTTCAACCTTGCGTATCAAAATCATTAAAATCCCTGAAGGCAATCTTGATTTATCGTACAACGTAGGGCTAATTCTCAAAATATGCACTTTTTCATATAAAAATGAAGTTTTTTCCCAAAAATCATTTTCTGATTTTCTTCAAAAACGAAAGGGAGCTTCCTTTGGTTAAGTTCAACCTTGAGTATTAAAATCATTAAAATCCCTGAAAGGAATCTTGAGTTATCGTACGACATAGAGCTAATTCTCAAAATATGCACTTTTTCATATAAAAATGAAGTTTTTTCCAAAAAATCATTTTCCGATTTTTCACAAAAACGAAAGGGAGCTTCCTTTCCTAAAGTTCAACCTTGAGTATCAAGATCATTAAAATCCCTGAAGGCAATCTTGATTTATCGTACAACGTAGGGCTAATTCTCAAAATATGCACTTTTTCATATAAAAATGAAGTTATTCCCAAAAATCATTTTCTGATTTTCTTCAAAAACGAAAGGGAGCTTCCTTTGGTTAAGTTCAACCTTGAGTATTAAAATCATTAAAATCCCTGAAGGCAATCTTGAGTTATCGTACGACATACAGCTAATTCTCAAAATATGCACTTTTTCATATAAAAATGAAGTTTTTTCCAAAAATTCATTTTTAGATTTTTCACAAAAACGAAAGGGAGCTCCTTTGGTAAAGTTCAACCTTGAGTATCAAAATCATTAAAATCCCTGAAGGCAATCTTGATTTATCGTACGACATAGAGCTAATTCTCAAAATATGCACTTTTTCATATAAAAATGAAGTTTTTTCCAAAAAATCATTTTCCGATTTTTCACAAAAACAAAAGGGAGCTTCCTTTCGTAAAGTTCAACCTTGAGTATCAAGATCATTAAAATCCCTGAAGGCAATCTTGAGTTATCATACGACATAGAGCTAATTCTCAAAATATGCACTTTTACATATAAAAATGAAGTTTTTTCCCAAAAATCATTTTCAGATTTTCCATAAAAACAAAAGGGAGCTTCCTTTGGTAAAGTTCAACCTTGAGTATCAAAATCATTAAAATCCCTGAAGGCTATCTTGAGTTATCGTACGACATAGGGCTAATTCTCAAAATATGCACTTTTTCATATAAAAATGAAGTTATTCCCAAAAATCATTTTCCGATTTTCTTCAAAAATGAAAGGGAGCTTCCGTTGGTCAAATGCAACTTTGAGTGAAAAAATCATAAAAATCCGTAAAGGCATTCTTGAGTTATCGTACGACATAGAAAACGCTGACGGACGGACAGACGGACGGACAGGCTGATTACTATAGGGCGCCGCCATTTCATGGCGGGGCCCTAATGACACCAAATATGTCAATTATAAAAGTGATATCTATTGTATGTTCTCAAATGATTGGTCCTGTCAATATATCATTGGTCTTTCAACTTTTTCTTGTTTGACTGACTGAATGTCTTGCAAGGCTTCTGGAGTTTTTGATATGTCTGTGTTTCTTGACATATTGCAAAGTCCTTCCTAACACCAATTCCCTCTGGACAAAAGGTAGCATTATAACACTGTAAAAGTACTTTATGATTTTACCTTCAGTAAACAAGGACCTGATTCTAAAGGTTTTAGTAAATCTGGAATTCCTATCTCTAATGCTTCTTTTTCCTTTTCTTCTGTTTTCCTTTCGGTTTCTATCTGGTCTGGGAAGTAACATCGATATCTCTGTCCAAACTTTGATGTTAAATGAATATGATTGGGAAGCAACTCTTCCTGAAAAAAAAATTATTTAGTCTAATAAAGTCGTAAAAACTAGTTAACACTACCTGCTTTTTCTTAAATTTTCTTAACGGCTTTACACTAAATAAAGATATGCAGTTTTGTTTGATTGCTGTTCTAGCACATCTACATTGGTATAATTTTAGTTAGTATTGATTTTGTTTATTCTCATCCAAAGAGATTAAATGCTGGTGTATACCTAATTGGGAGATGATGTCATTGTTTGCTCCTAGTGATACTAATTTCAAAGAAAACCATGAAGTGTTGGTTAATTACAGAGTAAGAGTGGACAATGCCATTAAGGAATATTCTAATTAAGCTTTGAGTTAAATGTAGGTAGTCAACGATTACAAAGTTTGCCTCTTTGTGACAGTGGCATATGGTCACAACAATATACTTTGCCTTCATAGGTGGATGAATATCTAAGTTTACATTTACATACAGCATACACAGTCAGGGGTATAACCTATTCCAGTTATCAAATGAAGTACATTTGCGTAACTGAATTGAGTGATCATGTATTTTCAGCAATAACTTTTTTAAGTTATCAAATGCTGATTTCCTGAAAATGTCCAACTTTGATAACAAATTTCTTTATGATAAAGATTTTTCTCAAACAAACAATAGCTTTTCCAATATGGTTTGGAATCTTAACTTTGTAATTACCTATCAATTATAAATGTGCAAAGAGAGGAAATAAATGCCCCAACCCCCATAAAGATTACACCCTTGGGAAATTAAATTATCAATTATCTTTGAAACAGTTCATCAAAATCAATTATACAGGCAATCATTAGATTGAGTTCAATTTGAACTACTTAATACAAATGTAATAATAGACATAACTGTGACAAATAAATAATAATTTCAACACAACTGAATATAATGTAAAATAAAGGGCTACGCCAAGCGCAGCATAATACGACCGCATCATTTCGACCACTGAAATTTGAGCAAGTGTATTTTAAAGTTAATGTGGACACAGTAATGAGCTTGACATAGTAACTAGCTGGACACAAAGTAGGCCTAAGGAACAAATAAAAAATTGGTCCTTTTAATCCCTCAAAGCTCAGAAACCGTAAGAGTTACACAAAAAATTTTAAAAATTGCAATTTTGGCCCCTTTGACCCTAAAGCTCAAAAACGGTAAGACATATGCTAAATCTGTTGATTTAAAATTGTAAGCTTACAACAAGAAGAATTCAAAGAAAAAAATCCAATCAAAATCCGATAATAAATAAAAATTTTAGGCGATATGCTTATTTGCAATTTTGGCCCCTTTTGGCCCCTTATAGCTCTGAAAAGAAACAAATTATTGAAAAATCTAATTGCTATGCACTATGTTAATTTTTCATGAGGAACCCATTGCAAAAAATTGCATCTAAATCGGACAAAAAGTTAAGAAATTGATATTTTTTAGATTTGCCCCTTTTGGACCCCATTTATCTCATGAACGGTACACCGGAAGTGAAATCCGTTGACATGCTCCAGATTGAAAATTTTCTCAGGAGTACACAGAAAGAAATCCCATCAAATTCTTATAAATAATAAAGATTCTACAGCCAAATATATGAAAACACCCAATTTGTCCCTTTTTGGCCCTTTTTTTGAAAACAGGAGGGGCCACAATATTAAAAACACACCCAAGCCTTCCTTTTGTGCCAAGGAACATTGTTTAACAAGATGTGTTTTGTGAAACACTTATGCCCCTGGGTAGAAGTAAAGAAGAAACATTTAGCAACTTTGAACAATGAATGTCCTTCTGACAAAATAATTTGTAGAAATAAATTCTGGTATCAACAGAAAAGTTTAATCACATCAAATGATGATTGCAATTCGATGCAAACACAGAAGTCACCCGAATGAACCCCTCCAATCATTATCCAAGCATTATTAAGAAAACAATTTTCACCCCCCTTTTTGGAACATTTATAGCCAACTCATTGTGCTCTGTTTATCAGTGTTATCAGTACTTTGATTACACCAGGGATCATCAATACTGGTTCCCCAAAAGTGGAGGTATACACAGAAGAGAAGAAATGAAATAATAGATATTTTCAGTAACATCCCTCATCCTTGATATATATAATACATATATAGATACATGTAAAACGAAAGTGAATAAATAAAGAAATTATGCTGAATGATTTAAAAAATCTTTTTTACAAAAAAATTTCTATAGATATCAAGAAACATTTCATCATAAATGAGTTTAATTTCTATATACATATATAATAAAACAAAATATAATTTCATTTTTTGGTGAAATTTTACCGGACAGTCACATGCCAAGGTCAAGGTCACAAGGTCAAATATTCTGGTACCAACTGAAAGGTCTCTCCACAAGGAATACACATGCAAAGTATGAAAGAACTATCACTTACCATTCAAAAGATATGCTCAATGTTAAAGTTTTTATGCAGTTGTTCACATGCCAAGGTCAAGGTCACAAGGTCAACTATTCTGGTACCAATTTAGAGGTCTTGCCAAAAGGAATGCACATGCAAAATATGAAAGCCATATCACTTACCATTCAAAATATATACTCAATGTTAAAAGTTTATTATTTTTTTTCAAAAAGTCCATCACATGTCAAGGTCAAGGTCACGAGGTCCAAAATTTTGGTATCGTTTGAAAGGTCTTGCCAAAAGGAATACACATGCAAAATATGACAGCCCTATCACTTACCATTCAAAAGATATACCCAATGTTAAAGTTTTTTGTGGACAAACAGACAGACAGACCAAAAACGATATGCCCCCCCGAAACTTCGTTTCACAGGGGCATGAAAATTAGTAAGGATTGATCAACTGGAACTTAAGTTATTGACCAAAAACAGACGACGACGACAACGACAGCACCATACCATTATACGACCTCAAAATTTTTGTGGTCGTATAAAAAGACTTCAATAACTTAATGAAGTCATCAACAGAGTAATGTTCCATAAACTCATGCAGGTTATTGCTTGATAACTGGTATAAGTTATTTAGAAAAAGTCAGTAACTCATAGTAACTCATTTAAGTGATTTTGGTGATAACTAAAGTTGCACCCCTGACTGATACAGTACGGTGTGGAAAATATAGGCTAAAATGACATAATTTTTCCTGGATGCTGAGCTACTGCCAAAGAAGCATGCATATGTAAGGTTAGATGATCCTACCATGTACAGTAACTGAGATATGAACTGGGACTAAACTTGAATGTAAGTCAATCATGTGCAAAAATGTAAGTCTAAGTGACCTAATTTGGCTGGATGCCGACCTAATGCCAAAGTTGCATGCACATGCAAGGTGAGATGATCCTACCATGTACAGCAACAGAAATCTGAAGTAAACTTGAATGTAGGTCAATCATGCAGAAAATGTAGGTCAAAGTGACCTACTTTTGCCTGGATCCTGACCTACCGCCTAAGATGCGTGCACACGCAAGATTAGATGATCATTCCATCTACAGTACTAGTAACTACTTAGATATGAACTCCGACCTAAAATTAAATTTAAGGCAATCAAGCGGAAAATATAGTCAAAGAAACCTAATTTTCCTGTGCAGGCTGTGAGACAACCCAAGATGCACCTGCATACAAAGTTTGATGATCCTACCTTTTATAGTTCCCAAGATATATACCCCAACGCGGAGTTCAACTGGACACAAAGACGCCGAGGGTACTCCAATATTCCCCCTCAACTTTGTTGAGGTGAACTAAAAATGATAATATAGCTAGATGTAGTTCAATGTTGCCAAAATTATTTACAAGCAGTTGAATGTGTATAGCAATTTTTTTTGTCAGAATCTGAATAGAAAATTTCACTACAGCCTATTTTACTGGTAGTCTAGATCTATTTTGTTCAAGTTAAACTGTTCATCTGGAATCATCATATGGTATATAAAATTTATCAAGATGCACAAGAATGGACTAATGGTGGTTAACATTGTATGTGTTACATTATCTCAGGCTAATTTCACATAAGGTCTGTCCTATTGGGAATTTAACAGGTCAAGGATGTAAAATAAGAGGATACATGTATTAAGCATTTTGTAATAGAACCGTCCCCACTGTCAGTTCGTGACGTGTATATTTTTGTCAGCTTATGTATTGAAGAAAACACAATGTCATCAAATGTGGACGGAAACAGATAAAATTTTGTGTACATTAATACACAATGTAGCATTTTGTCATCTTTTTACAAAGTAACTGTCAGTTCATACAATGAATCAGTCACAACATTACTGCATTTGATTGGTCAAGAAGGTAACGTAGGGACACATATATTGAATCGACCCTAGATTGGAAATATATCGTGAGGTGTGAGATTTCACTGGCTTTAAAGCATTAAAACTACATAAATATAATAATGGTCCTCACAAAAATTGTTCTGGCAGTGCAGTATATGTCACACTTTATGAAAATATCAATTTTGTGAAATTCTATTAATTACTATTGAAGCCTTAAGCTAGGTGCAAATTGTGGTTCATTTTTTTTTACCAATGTAAACCAGAAGTGACAATTTAAAAATCAATGAAAATGTCTTGATATCAAATTTCAATCACGTCTATTGAAGAAAGTACATGCTATAATGAAACAAAATTTACTCTAACAACATTAAAATGTTTCATCTTTCAGAATTCGAAAAACATCATTTTATTTACATCCATGTTCAACTTTTTCGTTAGCTGTGAATTAAATGCATATCAAACGTCCCACCATAAAATGCAAAAATGGATTGTGCATGAGTTGCATATTCTTCTCATTATACTAGTAAGTCCTTGAACAGGTATACATATATTGTGCTTTGGAAATCAAGAGTTATGCAAGTATAATAAACAAGTTAACATTTTTTCTGCAATTCTGACTTAATTCTCACTGTGTTGAAGACAGTACAGTACGGTGACCCCTAGATGCTTTGTTTTGGGTCGTTATAACCTGGATATGGGATGTTGTCTCCTTGACATTTGCCCCATTTCCTTTCTTTGTCATATTAAATAACGCCATTCATTACAACTGCAACCAAACAAGAGTGGACCCTAATATATGTCTCGCCCGTCCCTGCTTGTCGCTAAAACAGTCATGTACTACTCAAGAGCAACCTACAAGCCAAATATTATTACAGTGGATTCCTGTTAATTGAATACCTTATTTGTCAGGAAAAATTATGCAATTAACAGGAATATTCTATTAAGAGGAGTTTCAATCTTGCTGTAAAAACATGTCAATTAAACTTTAAAAGAGTCAAATGATGAGTTAATTATTAAACAAACACAGAGATTACAGTCTGTTTTTACAAAATTATTAATTGATTTGACATTTCATAATTAGATATCTCATTTTAATTAGTTTTTTCAGAATAACTTGCTAAAAAATATATACTTTTAATGCTAAATTTCACAAAACATGTCTTGATTTGAAAATGAAACTATTCAATTAACAGGAATTTTTTAACTATTCATTATGCAATTAAAAGGAATAAATAATATTGAAGCATATAGTAAATGGTTTTGTGCAGCAGAATTGTATGCAATTAAGAGAAATATTCTATTAAGAGGTATGCAATTAAATGGAGTTGACTGTACCATACCACTTGCAGTAATTAAGAAACTATTCTAATCAGAAACACTCAACTTTGTTCACTAGACCATAAAATTGAGGTCAAGGTCAAAAGCCATATGGCAGACTGACATGTACGTGTATGTTATCGGGCTCTTGACAGCAATATATCGTAAAATATCAACCCGTGAACCAGAATATGAAGCAAAGGAGCGAGTGAGCGTAGCAAAGGAGCGAGTGAGTGTAGCGAACGAGCCCAAAGCTTCATATTCTGGCGAGCGGGGGTGATATTTCACAATACATCAGCTGTCAAAAGCCCGATAACTTGTTTATCATCCTTTATTTTGCATTTTAGATTTGTAATTATTGAACTGAATTTTCAAATTCTCCCAAAGTGGCACGGGAAATTCGACATACATGCCATTCTCACCTTTTCAGCAATTTTCAGCTTAAAATATGTTTTGTAGTTTTTTTATCTTTTTATTGGCAAAGGTTTTGTAACTGGGTAAATAATTTGACCGAAATTCTCTAAATAGTATCGATTTTGAATTTTGCTGCAACCTTTGGTTGTTACGACATTCTATCGTTGCTTGGAGCTTTTATGACGTCATAATGTGAAAACGTCCAAGCTCTGCAGGATATATCAACGACCTAGTTTCTACAATCTTTCTGACATCTAGTTTATCTATTTGTGTAATCATGATTCTGTTCTGAATACCTAATCTGAAAGAGCAAATGCAATAGATGTTTATTGTCACAAATTTGATTTCGTTTGAAACCTTGAAAAAAAAATGTTGCCTTTGAAACTTTGGGAGAATCCCTTGATATATCCAGGTCAACCTCTGATATATCCGGGTCAACCAGATACGGCTTTTGCTGAAAGGCTCTGCAGCCTGATATTACCATGGGGAAGGATGATAATAACCAAGACCAAGCTATATACAAAATGTCATTGACCTACAGCTTGTAGTTATTGATAAACAGACTTAAGCAAAAAAACTTAACCTGGTCAATGGAACATGAAATTGAGGTCAAAATCAAAAGCCATATGGCAGACTGACATGTACTACCCAAGACCAAGCTATATACCATATCGATAGGAATGAATAAAAACAACAAATTCCCGCATTCCGCTTTTGGAAATACATTTGTATATCCGTAATTTATTATTTTTTTTCTATTTTACTTATGGTCACCATTTCTATAAATATTAAAACGAATTGCTCCTTGCTAACACTGAAACAAAACATTTTACCGTAAAACAGTTTGACATTTTTAAAAATGCTCCCGAGATATTCTGTTAACAGTGAGGAGACAAATAAATCATAAATGTTACAATTGAGCCAAAAGATGCATCTAAAAGATAATAAAATGAACAAAACAAGAATTCGTGCATTAAGCCAAGTCTGTTTGAGTGGTTATTCAGACATTGTTAATTGACACCAGAGGATGTAGCGTTATTTGACGTTACCCAACCTTATCGAACTTGTGCGTAACTTTTTTGTCAATGGCGTGATGTATATAAAGCCTTGAATTTTGGAAAATGATGTGCAGTTTTAACAATTCACGCACGATTACTGATAAATCGGGCCGATGACATAAATGGCCACTGATTCACCACTAACGTGTATTTCTATGTACTTGGGCAAAAATTCAAAACAACCCTGGCAACCTTCCTCTAAAATTTTATCCTATTTGGGCCAGTAAGCAGTCCTGTTTTGATTCCATTTAGGCGGTAGCTAATTTGATATTTTTCAAGACCAAATCTGGTCTCTACAAATGCTTTGCAATCTTCCTGTAAAATTTCATGAAATTCTGAGAATTTTGAATATTTCATGCACGCTTTCCAATTCCTTTAGGATCAACTTGACATATATCTAGGCATCCCATAAAGCTTCATTATCAAGACAGAAGAAAAAAGACTGGGGCTAACGGTAACTGGGTATTTTATATAACATTAAAACAAACTAGATGTTGTCGGAAACGACAGCTATCCCCGCACTCCCTGTTTGACACAGAAAACAGTTGTTATACACCCTTGGCATATTTTTTTAATCTACCTATTGATAGTCATTATTGTTACTAAAAGAATTCTAGGATATATGGTTGCTAAGTAGAATTTCAAAAAATAAGTGGTCTTTGAGACTTTCAGGAAATTTACCAAGATTGGAATCAATATTTTTGAAATCGAGTTGATGAAAATGTTTTTCCAAAACTAAATAAACAATTTAAGTATAGTTGCTAGGTAGAATTCCAAAAAATAAGTGGTCTTTGAGACTTTCAGGAAATTTACCAAAATTTGAATCAAATATTTTTGAAATCCAATTTATGAAAATGTTCGTTCTAAACTGCACAAACATTTTAAGTATGGTTGCTAGGTAGAATTCCAAAAAATAAGTGGTCTTTGAGACTTTAAGGAAATTTAACAAAATTGGAATCAAATATTTTTGAAATCCAAATGATGAAAATGTTCATCCTAAACTACACAAACATTTTAAGTATGGTTGCTAGGTAGAATTCCAAAAAATAAGT
>MJUU01049755.1:102027-121527 GCA_002080025.1 Modiolus philippinarum
TATTATCTCATAATTATGAGATATTATCTCATAATTATGAGATATTATCTCATGATTATGAGATACTATCTCAAAATTATGAGATATTACCTCAAAATTTTAAGATACATAATTATGAAATAACATCTCATAATTATGAGATAATTATTTCATAACTATGACTTATTGCTCGCTAAAACTCGCATGTTGAGCATCAAAATATTACTATCTCGAATGAAGAAATATTTCAACCAACTTCTATCTGAAGGAGAAACTATATGTTTACCATAATACACAAAATAACACACTTTCCTTTTTAACATAAGGTAACTCGGCCTATACGGAACAACCCGTGATAGATTTATTTTGCATCAGAATTGATACTTTTATCATACGATTCTTTTGAGCGAAAATTTTTACAATTTCCTTGATCCTGGTTATTTTAACCTGAGTCACTTTATTATTCAAACCTTATCGTTATTTCCCGAAGACCATCAACACATACATATCAATAAATATAGTACCCAATTACAACATAGACCATTGAACGTAGACTTCGTTCACTCAGCAAAAATAGTTTGGTATATGAATTATGAGAGATAAAGGACAATGGAAGGTCAGTGTTTTTTTTTATTGTTAAGGTGTTACAAATCCTAAATTATTATTATAAATTTACTGAAATAATAATTAACCTGATTTCTATAGACTACCATTGCAAAAACATTTTATTCTATTCATAACGATTCTGAAAAATGAAAGTAGAAAAAACAAAAATCAAAATATGTCTCAAAACAGAAAGCCAGTGGAAACCATAATAATAATCTAGCTAACCGTAAATGGATGTTTACATGCAAAAAATCTAAATGATCCTTCACAATATGGTATTCTCATTTACTATATGCTTACCATAATACACAAAATAACACAAAGTTTTTTATTTAAAATAAGGTAACTCGGCCGATATGAAATGTCCAACGATTTAATTAACAAATTGCTTACATTTTGACATTCCATTACAAAAAATCTACTAATAATGAAAATGTCTTTTCTAATCAAAACGAATTCTAAACGTATAGATGTTTATATAATATCAAAAAATATATTTGACAATTCTTGAAATTCCCCAAATTAGGAATCAAATATTTTGGAAAGCAAACTGGTGAAAAGGTTTGTTCTAATCTTAAGTATGGTTGCTTAGTTAAATTTAAGAAAATAAGTGGTCTTTGATACATTCAGAAAACCAAATTTGCAAAATCAAATACTTTGGATATCCAGTAAGGGAAAATATTTTATTCAAAACAAAGTCCAAAAGTACGATTGCTATTTAGAATGCAGAAAAAGTGGTCTTTGATGCTTTGAGGGAAATCTGCAAAATTGGAATCAAATATATTTGAAATCCCACGACTGAAAATGTTTGTTGTAATTGAGGCAATTTCTGAAACTATGGTTTCAAATTGAATGTAGAATTAAAAAAAAAAAAAGAGAGAGAGAGAGAGAGGCAGTCTTTGAGATTTCCAGGATAACAGATCAAACTTATTTTACTGAGATCGATAAAGGGTAGGTTTGCGTACCCATAAATTGCCGGTATCCCGAGTTCCTAT
This sequence comes from Modiolus philippinarum, assembly GCA_002080025.1. Lineage (NCBI taxonomy): Eukaryota > Metazoa > Mollusca > Bivalvia > Mytilida > Modiolidae > Modiolus > Modiolus philippinarum. Next base: position 103,608 of record MJUU01049755.1, read on the forward strand.
TTTTGTTTGTCTTTCGTCCTATTTGTGTTTTTCCTGTGTAGGTCCATTGCAGATTGTAGAGTGTAGTTGTAATTTTCAGTCATTTTAGATGTTTCCTGTTATGTCTCCTTATACTTCTTTCATTACTCTTCCGTATGACCCGATGATACCTTTTTCAGTGGTTCACACAGTAAGGCGGTTGCTTTATGTTCTGTCCATTATAGTCCGTGGGCTGGAAACACTTTCCGTGCATCCCCCACTTTCGAACCAGACCGATTTTTTCAGTCCTTCTATATCCCCTCTTCAAAATAAAACATGTTAACACGAACTTAAACTGGACGCATAGACAGTATAGGGCAAATTTTAGAGTACACCACGAACAATTCTTGTATTTTCGTTTTAACTTAAGTTTCATCTTTTAAGCACCATAATTTTTTAAAGATAAGTATACTGAAATTTGGTACCAAATTAAAGCTAATTTAATATCCTTTACAATGAACACATGTTTGGGTACTTTACACCTTTTATGATCTGAGGGTACAAAAAATGTACCCCTCCACTGCAAAAAATTACGAAAATGGCGATTTTAGGATGTCAATTCCTTTCAGATAAACAGCCCTCGTCATTTGATCCAGTTTTTATGCTCAACTTATCAGATGTGATACAATGATAAAAATATGATTTTCGGTATACAATTTTTGAAAAATGGAAGTTTTTGGAATTTTATATTTTGGCGTTTTAAAATTTAAAATTACGTATATAACGATATACCAAATGCATCTTTTGCAAAGGAAGTAAAACATAAGTATGCTTTGTTCATATGTATGTAAAGACAGGCATATTTTGGGGACTTTTAAGTTTAATTTTGTCGGGGTAGGGGTAAAATTTACGGTATTTAGAGTCACATTGAACACTCCTTGTTTTTTCTAAGCAATGTTTTAAGATAACTAATGTATCGGTTAAAACAATAAATTGGCATATCTGCAGATAAATCCTCCAGATTTGCCATATATAACGATTTAAAAGTGCATTTTGGACAAATCTGTAATGCTAAAAATTCCCATTGGACAAAATATTGAGTTTAAGCTGGCAAGTGGGATTTAAAATACCAAATCATGATAAAATGCATGCAACTTTGTTATATGCAATGCAGATTTTGCAGTTTAAGCTGGCAAGTGGGATTTAGAATACCAAATCATGATAAAATCATGCAACTTTGTTATATGCAACAGCAGATTTTGCACTTTAAGCTGACAAGTGGGATTTAAAATACCAAATCATGATAAAATGCATGCAACTTTGTTATATGCATCACAGATTTTGCAGTTTAAGCTGGCAAGTGGGATATAAAATAAACAAATCATGATAAAATTCATGCAACTTTGTTATATGCAACGCAGATTTTGCACTTTAAGCTGACAAGTGGGATTTAGAATACCAAATCATGATAAAATGCATGCAACTTTGTTATATGCAACGCAGATTTTGCACTTTAAGCTGACAAGTGGGATTTAAAATACCAAATCATGATAAAATGCATGCAACTTTGTTATATGCATCACAGATTTTGCAGTTTAAGCTGACAAGTGGGATTTAAAATACCAAATCATGATAAAATTCATGCAACTTTGTTATATGCAACGCAGATTTGGCAGTTTAAGCTGGCAAGTGGGATTTAAAATACCAAATCATGATAAAATTCATGCAACTGTGTTATATGCAACGCAGATTTTGCAGTTTAAGCTGGCAAGTGGGATTTAAAATACCAAATCATGATAAAATTCATGCAACTTTGTTATATGCAACGCAGATTTTGCAGTTTAAGCTGGCAAGTGGGATATAAAATAAACAAATCATGATAAAATTCATGCAACTTTGTTATATGCAACGCAGATTTTGCATGTGGTGGTTATTTTTATCCCAACATAGACAAAAATCGACAATTTTGGGGGAAATGTGTAGGGGTAAGGGTAAGATTTTTGGTATTTAGAGTCACATTAAATACTCCCTGTTTTTTTTTTCAAATGTTTTAGACAACTGGTGTATCGCTTAGAATAATTAACTGGCATATCTGCAGATATATTGATATATATTGCGAGTTAACAGTGAACTATGGACACATCTGAAATGTTAAAAATTCCCATTTTTAATCAATTTTAGGACAAATATTGAGTTTTTGTCTACCAATGGCTGTTAAAATACCAAATTATGATATAATTCCTGCAACATTGTCATATACAACACACATTTTGCGTGTTCTGGTAATTCTTATGCGAAAACAGATAAAACATAATTTGACAATTTCAGGGAAGATTTGTTTGGGTAGGGGTAAGTTTTATTGATGTATGATGTGTATATTACCTAAAGACCGCCATTATTTGTAATGGTTGTAAAGCAAATATAATAAGCTTTCATTTGATACCTATTTTAAATGATATTTGTTTGTCAAAAAATAATATTAGGCAAAAGAAACACAAAACTTATTCAAAAACGAAAATATTCAAAGATCCATATATCTGGTCTATTTGAAAATAAAATTTTGGTCATTTAAAATATGTAAACATCGTCTTAACATGTTTTTATATTGAAGAAAATAGATTAAAAACTAAAAACAATTTTCAGAAACGGGAATTGAGATGCCCCTCGAGTTCTTTTATAGACCATCAAACTTACGCAATTTCAATGAAAATATCAGTTTTTTCGTCAATATTTCATAGGGTAGGGGTACGTTTAATTGCGCTACGGAACGTATTGGGCATAGAAAATGTAAAAACTTTGGTTCTTTGTAAAGCTCATAAAATAAGCAATCATGTGATGCATCGTTTTTATAAACTGGGAAGCATTTGGTCAACATTTTGAAGCAGCTAAAAGAAAAACTTAAACGGAAAACGAAATTTTTTAAAATATCGGTAGATGGGTCTAAAAATGGGCCCAATTCCACAACTGCGTGCAGATTATGATCGTGTTAACATGTTTTATTTTGAAGAGGGGATGTATACGGACTTAAAAAATGGTTGGGGTTCGGAAGTTGGGGGGGGGGGGGGGTGCACGGGGGTTATTCCAGCCCACGGACTACTAGTATTGGTATTTATGCTGACCCTGTGATCTTTATGCTACAATTTATTCTATGTGATTTCTGTATGCATTAGGAAATCAATCCATTTGCTTATTCAGCATTTGTTGGAATTTTATTCTATGAATATTAACTCAATATCTCCTCATTTGTTCAACTTTTTCGCAGATGAATAGTACTTGAATATAAATAAACTTTTTTTTTGTAAAGAAAGTACATATTCTATTTTCTTTTGGTAAACCATATCATCTTCCTACTTCAATGGGTATTTTTATATAGTCTAATTTAAGTAATCTGTATATTCTTTTTACTGAACCGGTTAATCAAGTAAATATTTTTCAAGCGGAAACTCTTCTTTAAAACCAAAATAGTATTCTTCCTACAGTAGATTTACATTTTCACCCATTTTGATTAATGTTCAATTGCTTCCTCTTCATTTCTATAATACATTATCCACTGGGGGTCAAAGTGCGTACCGAGAATTTCCTTATTTATGTGAATGGCATTTAATTTCTATAGATGCGACTCGATTAATGCCTTATTGGCGTAAATAACAAAATGACTTCAAAAAGGTGCACATTGACGCCAATAAGGCACTATAATCGAGTCGCATAAGGAAATTCTCAATGCGCACTTCGACCCCAACATGTAGTTAAATCTCCCAGTATTGTTATGTAATTGCCCAAATTTCTCCTTTCTTGAAAGATTGAACAGTCATTAATGGCAAAAGAATAAATTGCAACAAATCTCCATACCAAGAAAGGATTTTTTTCCTTAGGTTGTTTAATCAAGAGTTGATCCCAAGACAGATTCACAGGTGTACAATAGGTATTGTTTGAATACAAGGCTTCAGTTCATTTTTCAACAAAGTAGAAAGTATGGTCAATCTCCAAACAATACGCATTTAGCAACATGTATCGCAATACATGAACATCGTGAATCTTTTCGAGTAAGATTAAGTGTAATGAATAGGAACACAGTGTTCTTGGCCAAAGATTTTTATTTACACTATCAAAGTTGAGGCCTGTTTAGGGGGTTCCAATATCCCATATCCCATTAATAGAAAAAGAAGAGAAACGGGGAATATGTCAAAGAGACAACGACCCAAAGGGGAGTAATAACAACTCAAAGCCTCCATAAGATCTTCAATGAACGATGAGGAAACCCAACACCCAACGGCAGGTCGGAGTCTGCCCCTAAATAAAGAGTAATCAAGTTCAGCGAAATAAACACCATCCTATACTCCTATAGACACAAAGTAAACTAACTAGAAAACTGACAAGACACAAAAAGGCTTAATATATTTCCTGACTAAGGACAGGTGCAAACCTGCTGCGGCGGGGTTAAACTAGTTTTATTGGGCTCAAACTGGACTAAAATATCCCTTTGATAATAGAAGATATCCCATTAATTATTAAAATATCCCGTTTTTCATAGTCAAAATATTCCACATCCCAGAAATTTTCATCTCACATATCCCATATTCCTTTAGCAAAACAACGGCAGTAGAATACCGAAGGAACAAAGAAGTGAAATTTACAAAAATCGAAGTCCGAAGACACGGCCAAAACGAGAACAAAGAAAACAATGACGTTAGACACAAAAAAAACAATGACGTTAGACAGATACAAAGCACAGAAACAGAAATTACAACAATCAAAACAAAGGCACTCACAGTGTGAACTCCAGTGAAACTGAGAGTGACATCAGGTGCCCCGGAAGGGTAAGCATGTCCTGCTCTGTTAACAGCACCCGTCACACTTCAAGTTATGCAAATTAGTTTTTGAAGGATCTGTTAGGTAGCTGATTGGTTAATGTCATTTTCTTACCCTTAGACATAACCAATAAAAATCAAATGTTGTAAATATCCCGTATCCCAATATACCCTAAACAAGCCTCAAAGTTTTCTTGGTTAAAAAACAAAAAAACAAAAAAACTCGGGATTTGTTGTCTCAATCGCCTTCAGCGATCTTGATATGATATCCAAACTTAACACCAAGAAAAGTTCCTTTCAGAATGAATGGTGTTGTTTATTTAAATAACAAATTACCGAGGTTACTGTTGATTTTGTTTCTCCATATGCGCATTTCGACAAACTTATGTCTCCTCAGTGCATATCAAATCAAAACATTTGGAAATCCATATACCAAAATATGAGTAAAACCTGACAGAGAACAAATTACATAAAGGATCTTAACAGAAAAGCCAAAATCAGCTAAGGACAAAGCTATACAAGAGTGAGATACTCCTTAGTTTTGTTTAATTTAGATACTGCAAGTTTCCAAATAAAGTAAGTGAGAACCGAGCCGTCAGTCTAAAAAGAACAATCCAAGGACAATGGCAACGTCGGAAAAACAAAAAAACGAAGACATAACATGGGCATGACACAGAAAAGAAAATGAAGACACGCACATATACAAAAATGAACAACACGGACACGGGCCAGCACAGAACCACTGGCCACTGGGTTTGTGAATACCCTCGGGGACTAACATTCCACAAGCAGAGGCATCGACCCAGTGGTAATAAATAACAAAATACCGAAGTTACTGTTAATTTAGTTTCTGCTTATTGTTTATTTTAAGTTCTTCATTCAACTGACAAATTAAATTAATGCAACATCTTTTCACAACATCAAATACAATAGCCAATTATATAATTTGATTGATTTCTGAAATATATGAAAAGTTGAACGACCTATTACAAGACATCTCTCAATAGGCCTTTGGTCCGCTCTTCGGTTTCGGCATATAAATACAATGAAACATTTCCGGTTGTCAACCCAACACGGCAAGTGTTGTTCATCCTGAACACAGTTCATAACACTGTTCATATTTAGATTACTTGGTCATTATTTACTGTGACACTGCACTAATATTGTTATGAATTAAGATATATTCAGGGTTTAAGTTCTGTATTGATAGCCAACCGTACGATTGATAACCGGAAGCGAAGACTGCTTGTTTCTCAATCTGATCGGAGAGTTCCAATCCAGGAAAAGATAACAACACTTAATGAAAAGAGCTATATCAACAAACTATAAACCATGACTTCATTACCTGGTTCAGGCATCTCTCAATATTGCAGTAATAGGTGCACCAACGAAAAGATTGAATGTTCGAATTCAATGAATGTAGAGGTGCAAAAAATAGTTATCTGCAAAAAGGAAGCTGTTCCTCCATATCATGAATGGTTGTGCTTTTGTTATCATGCTATTTTTCAAAATAGAAGATCACATAACTTATATAAAAACAAATTGATTTATGTTGGGAAATGGTTATCCCCATACACTCTAATGAGTGTAGTGGGATCGCGTTAACCTTATTCAAAGCCATGGACTAAATCGGTTGATACTTTAAAAAGATACAAGTCAGATTCAAATCAACAGTCATAAAAATGTATCTGATTTTATCATTGTGTTTTAGATAAGGATTTACAGCATGTCTCGATTGCCTTGTACCAGTATATGTGTCATTCCATCGTCGGTTCAGAGGAAGCTGTGAAAACTAAAAGAATGCTCATGACAGTTAATGACAACCAGTATTATCGCAAAGATAACAGCTTTATTACCAGTGGAAGCTTTGGGGAAAGTCTTGAAATGAGGGATAGTGATTATGATTGCATGTTTGTTATTCACCATTTCCAACTATATGAAAATATATCAGAGTTACAAATGAATCCGTCGGAGACATATTTCATGGTGCAAACAGGTGATACAAAACTGGGATTCGTTAAGTTACTGTTGCTTCACAGTCACCATGATGACGTATTAAGATTGTGTGAAGAGGTAGGAGGTCAGTTTTATTTGTCTAATCGGCTTATTAAGGGTAATCAAAGAAGTTATAATAGCCAATTCCCCTATGCAGCAATGTCATCAGAAGTAGACCATGGTCCCTGTTTATCTGACGTAAAAGGTTTATTCGACTTCGCCCCTTGTGTACACAGCAAATCATGGATTAGCCAGGCAAGTCTTTGGATAACTAGACCTAACAAATTATGGCCAGCTGATGACGTGAAATCAAAGATTATAGACCATGGGGTTCTCTTTGTTCCAGTAGGAGTTAAAGGTTCCCATAACGAGGAAATAGAATGGCGTATATCATTTACTGTTGGAGAAAAACTTTTGATCTATTCGTTTACTCATACCCAGCTTTTGTGTTACACTCTAATGAAAATTGTGTTGAAAGATATAATTAATTCAGAAGAAAACTGTAAAGATCTTCTCTGTTCATACTTTATAAAGAATATTATGTTTTGGGTATCAGAAGAATTACCCATTTCCATTTGGCGACCAGAAAATATGATACCCTGTCTAATTTTGTTGAATATTCGATTTGCCCACATTACTTCATTCCAGAAATAAATATGTTCGAAAATAAAATAGAAAGAGACAATCGAAGTATTTTACTTGCCAGGCTCAATGTTTTGCACGATCTGGATTGGCAATTAATTCTACTTTCACCAAAGCTACATGATTTTCATAGTACACGTGGTGTTCAATATAGTAAGAGTCAGGAGTTTATAAGTGATTTTGAGCAAATCAATCTTTCGATGGTGCTTGTACAATTCGGTGTGACAGTGAAAAATTATCATAGATGCATAAACAAGATATTATTTTACCAATCACCGAAGATAAAGTATTGTTATCAATTTTATTTCACAAAATTGATGAAACAAACAGCAGAGGCAATAGAACTGAAGGAAAGATGTAAAAATCGGGACTTATATACAAAATATAAAACTTGTCAGTCTTATCTTTTACAAAATCTGTATCGCGATGCTGTTTCTTGTTGGTTACAACTAGCTTCGCTGTTTTACAAGATGAAACAATACATAAAAACAATGGAAGTTTTGAGATATGCCTTGTCAAAATGCTCGAAAGAAATGATTTCCCCAGGGTGGATAATCTTTTGTTGCCATCATGAACTACTAAAATCAGAAGTACTACAAAGAAAGGGTTTTATTCGAATTTTAAGACTGATATCTTTAGACGAGTTAGAGTTTACAAAAAATTCAATTTTAATTCCAAAAGAGCTGGAACTAAATTTTCATTCCACTTACGTTGTACCACCAGTTGTGTACTCACATTTCCTTCACTGTTTGTGTTATTTTCATCTTGGCGACATCCAAAAATTCAGAACATCTTTGAGAGATTTAAGAAACACGATATCTGAAGAGTATTTCATATTAGATGATGGGCACATATCTGTTTCCTATGAATGTCTTGGGATAATTTTGCACTTAGCAGGAGATAAAACCCCATCAAGACATGCTTTCCTCCATGCTTCTCGCTTAGATCCTAAAGGCTTGGTGACATGCGCTTCGAAGCGATTATCTGCGATGGATGCAGAATAAATTGCTATGGGCAACTAAAACCATTATTTAGCAACAATAATATTGTCAATGGACCAAAAGATAAATACAAAGAAAAAAGGAAAATCAAGCTATTATCTTGCATCTTAAGATAGTTCGGGTGTCTAAAACTGAGCATCTGTTTGTGCATCTGAGCAAAAATTCAATAATTCAATGAAAATGTTGTCTACATGATTTGTATGTCTTTAATACAAATTAAATAAAAATGAACAATAAGTATCATGTTTGTTCGAATAATATTACATGTTTGCCGAAAAATTCAAAAAGTTTTATGAAAGGGAGATAATTCTATATTAACATACCATGAATAGGTCAATTTTTTTTGTAAAAAAAAATAAGGTAGATGATCCCAATCCTTTTTTGAAATTGTCAAAAGCATTTTAACAAAACACATTTATGATAATTAAGCCAATATTTTTATGCCCCCGCGACAATAAGTCGGGGGCATATCCGTCCGTCCGAGGGGGTACATGGTTTGTCCGCACAACTCCTCCTACAGCTTTTACGCTAGAAACTTTTTATTTTACAGATCATTTGTACATATATTGAAGATGTGCATGTGATAAGGATTTTGATTTTGGTTCATTTTTGTCAAAATTATACATTGTTGAACTTAGGAATTTTTGGTGATTTTTCACAGAGGGTACATAGTTTGTCCGCGCAACTCCTCCTACAATTTTGATGTTAGAAATGTTTTATTTGGCAGATCATTTGTACTTATATTGAATATGTGCATGTGGGAAGGATTTTGATTTTGATGCATTTTTGGAAAATACACATTGTTGAACTTGTCATTTGGTGAATTATTAAAAGAGGATGCACAGATTGGCCGCACAACCCCTCCAACAGTTTTGATGCTAGGAAGCTTTTATTTTGAAGCTCATTTGTACCTATATTGAAGATGTGCATGGTATATATTTTGATTTTGGTTCTTTTTTTTCTAAAATATACGTTGTTAAACTTTTAATTTTTTGGCGATTTTGTTATAGAGGGTACATAGTTTATCTGTGCAACCTATAGTAACATGTGTTTAGCGGGGGCATCGTATGTGTCTTACAGACACAAATATAACTAAAAAATCCCAGTTTTATTCAACCTTGCGCGGGGGCATGTCATCCTCTAGTTTTTTTAATTTATTTTTGGGGTCCAAAATTACTTTAATTAAGTTATCTCCCCTTTCTTGAAAAACTAACAAATTCTTCATGGTTCATGAAATAACTTTTTTCAAAAGGTCCGTGACATATCTTTTTTATGTTTTGAAATTGAGGCTATATCATACGAATAAACATACAAAGTATGGAAAAATGTATGTCTGCTTATAGAAAAAATATGCCCTTGAATAGTGGTATTCCCAAATAATTCTTTGTTAATATAGTGCCAAAAACCTTTAAAACTCTGTATCTTTTTTTACTTATCCGAGGGGGGGCAAGACCTTTTCTGTTAATGTGTTTTGGGCATTTTTAGGCTGTTGTTATCTGTTTTTTTGAAAATAAATCGACTGTTATCTGTTTTTTTATCATTTGGTGTTATCAGTTATCAAAAAAATAAAATTGTTGTTAAATGTTATTCATCATACAACAAAATATGTTTGCTGTTAACAGTCATAGCACTGTTATCTGTTTTCCTTTTAAATTTACCTGTTTTCTGTTAATTCATTTCTATGTGTCCTATGTTAACGGAGTGTTCCTGTCAAAGGAGGAATTAACACAACCTAATGTTTCAAAACTGAAAAAATGTTTGCTCCCCTCCCCGCATTTTCACTACCCTTTGTTTACAGATGGAGGAAAACACTCCAAGCATGCAGCAATCTACTGATTCCTCAATCATTATTGAATGTTTAATATCTTACATTGACCCAGGGCACATATCAGACGTATCACAACAAATTATAAAAAACAAAGAAAGAAAGAGGATAAAAATTCAACCCCAGATAACTNACTATCTATGATTTTTATCTGCAATGAAAGGACATACGTTGTTCAAATGGAAGAACGCAATTTAATTGCAATTTCGGGATATTTACATTTAGAGTTTGTCTTAATTCTGAGTACGGAATGCTAGTCTCCGAGGGTATCGATCATTAAGATGTTTTATAAATATTCTTATATGCTGTTCCTTTTGCCATGAAAGTAAAGGGTACGAGGAAAATGTAAATGTTGAGCTTAAACACTTTTAACCAAGCACATCTCTTCATCTTGAGTCAATAAAAGCCTTACAATATATTTCATCATGCCCAATAAAGGTTAATTTCTTCTCTATCTTGTATTAATTCAACATTTAACAAGAAAATAATATATTTGTTATCAAGTAAATTGGTAAACCATTAGGCATTACACATACAAATATAGTAGTAAAACATTTTGTGAATACGCTCAAAAACAAATGTAAACCATTTTAAAAGTTCAAGCATTAGTCTTAGAAATTTTAGTACCCACTTGAATGCTGTTCGAGTTTTATAAGACTCCTTTGTGAAACGGAAATTAATGAATGATAATGAAGAAGTTTTTTAATGATCCTAGGGGTCCTCTACAAATGTTTTATTATTGAAACCCGAATAAGCTTAACATCGAAGGAACAAAAGGAATATTCTTTTTATAAAAATCAAAATCAAGAGCTCATAGGGATAGATCTGGTGTAAATATTCCTTGAATTTTGGATTATTAAGAGAAAGTACATCGTCTATGTAGCGGAAGCAGAAATTAAAGGACTGGGCTAAATGTTTTTGTTTTTTTTCTGTGTTAGCCCTTGTAAAAACTTGGCCTCGTACGAGAAAAGACAGAAATCAGCTAAAAGCGGCACGCAGTTAGTTCCCATGGGAATCCCGATTGTTTGTTGAAAAACGCGACCTCCAAATTCGACAAAAATACTATCTATTAAAAATTCCAACATCTTGATTTCGTCATTCTCCGTGTACTTCTTGTTTGACTCAGTGTGGTTCTTTACAAAATATGTTTTGTCTTTCCCTTCTATTAAGTAAGTGTATCTGTGTTCTCCGTTTTTAGTGCAGAAACATTGATGTATCAAATCAGAGAATTTTTTAGAATCCGCATCTGATTGACGCCGCTCGTGGAGTAGACTTTATCACAGTAACTTTTCAGGCCATCTCTGACTGCGGTCAATAAAGTAGTAAGGAGCTTAGAAAGTCGCTTAGTGGTGCTTCTGGAAAACCTAGAATTATCTAGAATAATCTAAATATAGTAAAATATGTTGATATGATTTTTGTTCTGCAGTGTATTGTGACTATCTAACAAATAAAATTTTAACAGTTTCTTTGATTAATCTTAAATCTAAAAAAATATTTCAAACATGATTTTGATTGGTTACAATATTCTGTCCCCTATGCTTCAATTTCTGGACAAGTATTATTTACGGATGCAAAAGAAAGTCATATCTACACATGTACATATATTGTAAAAACGTGTTAGAGTATTGAAGGATTATTGTTTACGCGAAAGGATTTTGTGAATTCCGTCTTACGCAATATGCACCTAAAACATCAACATAGTTTTTTCAAACAAAAACGAGGCTTGAAAAAAGATTTCTCACATTAGAAACATGCATCTATATTGAAATACGCCATCGAAAAACTTTTTTTTTTTGGTAAATACTCCTCTTGTCTTGGAAATACTGTATTGGAATAATTTTAGCCTTTATTTATAAAGTACTTAATTTTTACTCCAGCAAAAGGGATACATAACGTTGACTTCCATTAATTTGGATAATAATGTCTCGAGTTTTGTTACACCTAACAGTACAGATAGGGAAATATTTTGGATGAAAGGATTGTGAAATACAATGCTTTATTGTTACAATGTCAAAGGTAAAAGGACTTTGTCAAGTCAAGGATGCAGTGCTGTTAATGTAAAAAAACTTATTTGATGTCAACCAAAGATCTAGACACTGTCATGATCATAAACAGTTCAAATCCATAACTACACAGTACTGTTAGCAGATCATGACCGACAAACCTGTTTCTGATTTGTTCAGTAATCTATTTAATATTTTGCATTCACCTTTGTGTTTCTATCATGTTCGTACATCACTGTTTCCTCTTCGTGTTAACGTTCTGGACTCTAGAAAGAAGGCAGAGATATCCCTCCTCAATACAGCATAAGCTCGTCCTTTGATATACTCAGACCTGCACAGACTGAACCTATTCACGCCAAAAATTGGAGCTGTTTTGATATTCCGTTTGCTAACAAAAGGATTAGATGGAATTAACATCAGATCTCAGATAATATGGGTTACAATTTTTCGCAACAGCTATAATATTTCTCAATTTGATATGAGATTAACAATTTATCAAAATTCATTTTTCCCAGATACTATTAAGTTGTGGAATAAATACAGAACTGAAAGAAATGGGAGATATAAGTAAGTTTAAGACCAATGTCCAAAATTTGTATTATAAAACTAAAAAAAAACCATCTTAATATGGAATTGGTGACAGATACTTCAGTGTAATACATTCTAGACTACGGAACTCGTGTAGTGCTTTAAACTATGACTTACATCATGCGAATATTATACAAAGCCCGGCTTGTGCATGTGGCAATAATATTGAAAACGTAGAACATTTTTTCTTGTATTGTACTAAATATAGTGAAGAAAGAAATATCCTGATCAGAAGGTTAAATGATTTAAATATTCCTTTTACAGTTAATATTTTGTTAAACGGCTGGGAAATGTATACTCCTGATTTGAATGCAGCGATCTTCAAATCGGTTCAGTTTTACATTAAAAATTCTGGACGCTTCTCACGAAATTAAAGTCTTTTCGACAGTTCTTTGTATATAATATATACATTCAGTTTTAGCTGTGACCATGCCTCAATCTCATCTCATTAGCTCACCTGGCTATGCCAGGGTGAGCTTTTGCCATCACTTGGCGTCCGTCGTCCGTCCGTCGTCCGTCGTCCGTCCGTCGTTAGCTCACTTTCAAAAATCTTCTCCTCTGAAACCACTGGGTCAAATGGAACCAAACTTGAACTGAATCATCACTAGGGTATCTAGTTTCAAATTTGTTATTTTGTATGTCTTAGGTCAAACAACATGGCTGCCGTTACTAAAAATAGAACATAGGGGTAAATTACATTTTTTTGCAAATAACTCAAAAACCGTTACAGATATCAAAAATCTGACAGAAGTAAAATGATCAGCATGAGAAGATCTACTCATGCTGAAATTTTGAAGAAAATCTGACAACCCGTCTAAGAGTTATTGCCCTTTTTCCGTAAAATTTTCAAAATTTTGATGTTTTTTTTTATTTTTTATTGAAAAAACTATAACAGATAGAGGTTAAGTTTAAATTGCAAAAATGTTCAGCATGTTAAGATCTACCCACATGGATATTTTGAAGAAAATCCAAGTACCTATATATGAGTTGTGGTCCTTTATTGGTCAAATTTTTCGTGATTTTTTACTTTATGTCCTATATTTCAAAAACGCTTTGAGATAGAGGTCAAGTTTAAAATGCAAAAATGTTCAACATGTTCAGGACTATATTCTATTGAACACATTCAAGTTTTCCAACCGCTTCCAAGATGGCTGCCAGCGGGGAACTTAGTTCACCATTTGACCTAATGGGAAAATTCATACAAAGAACTTGAGAATCACTGAATGGATTTGAACGAAACTTGGCATGAATGATGCTTATGAGGTGCTGACGAAGTGTTGTTACTTTAGTGCCGATCCATCATCCAACATGGCCGCCAGCGGGGATCTTAATTTTAACATTGGACCGTATGGGAAAATGCATACAACGAACTTTTACTTTAGAAACACTGAATGGATTTGAACCAAACATGGCATGAATGATGTTTATGAGGTGCTGACTAAGTGTTATTACTTTGGTACCAATCTGTCATCTTACATGCGGACAGCATTGGACCCTATGGGAAATGCACACAAAGATCTTCTAGAGAACTGCTAAATGGATTTAAATCAAACATGACATGAATGATGCCTGTCAGGTGCTGACCAAGTGTCACCAGCTGTGAACTTAAGTTAACAAAAGATCTTCTTCTAAAGAACTGCGTAATCCAAACTTTGCTTATGAGAAGCTGACCAAGTGTTGTTACTTCAGTTCTGATCCATCATCCAACATGGCTGCCAGCAATAGGGAAATGCATACAAAGATATCATGGAAAACCATTGAATGGATTCAATTTAAACATTGCATAAATGAAACTTGTGAGATTTTGATTTGACCAAGCTTGTTACTTTGGTGCTGATCCGTCTTCCGACATGGCCACCAGTAGCAAAACATAGTTTAACATTGGACCCAGTGGGAAATGCATAAAAAGATCTTCTCCCCTGATACTGCTTGAACAATTTCAGTAGAATTTTGATATGATAGTCCTTATGTGACCCTCTTCAAAGTTTTATGTTAAATAGCTGCCAGCAGGGAACGTAGATTAACTTAGTCCCTTAAGTTTGGAAACTGCATTCAAAAATCTTCTCTGAAACTGCTTGAACAATTTTAATTAAATCTTATAAAAAGTTTCTGATTCTTATGTACATACACCACCAAAGACGGACCATCAATTTGGAATTATAGTGCTGCAGGTCCCAGGTGAGCGATACAGGCTCTTGAGAGCCTCTTGTTTATGATATACTAGCAGGTTTAATTCCAAATGTACCAATTTCACTCCTTTATATGTAAACTTATAACTTTTGCTTGTGCCCCTTTCAAACTGGACTACTATCTTAATCCTTGTTTCATGTCTTTACATACTTAATTTAAAAGTTAAAATTATGTATATTCAACCTTTATTATGTCAATATTGTATTATATGTTTTTGTAAGGAGAAGACCTAGTAAGTTTTGTAAACTTGTGTCTTATCCTATTGTCTGTTTTGTTTTGACAATAAAATATGTTTTAAGTTAATTAACATCAGCAATACATTGAACATCGAAGATATTACGTCTGGAACGCTCCTTATTAAAAAAATAAATGAAAAATTTTAGTCTTTTACCATTAGGTGAAGCATGCGAATTTTGAACTACAAAAGGCATTTCGGAATCTTAACTATGAGAATTATGGCAATTCCCTTTGAAGTGTAATTGCTCTGCTTCTCTTGGTGTTCAGAGTCCATCTGGACATGTCATCACCTGTGATCTTGAAAACGAATTCCTTCTGAAAGTGGTCTCGAAAGGTCCAAAATTTCGAGAACAACAGCATATGAATTAATATTTCAATTTCAAGATCGGTATTGATGCTGTTTAGAAATATAAGCCATGGACTAAACAGACCCCTGTGCACCCCTGTTTATAAACCCCATCCACATTTTTAGTCCACTTTAATACGTCCCCTCGTCACAATAAAGCATATTAACATAAACATTACTTTCATGCAATGATGGAATATGCCCCCTTTTTAGACACCCACAAAATTTGGGATTTTTTTTTTGGCAATCGTTTTTCTTTTTATCTCGAAGCCATGAAATGGCTGGAGAGATGTTTAAATGTCAAGAAAAAATCACGCGTGGCTTCAAGCCTATTAACAGCTCTAAAAGATGATCTTCGTGCTTCCGATAAAATATAGTAGGCAAGTTTCTTTCAAAATCGTATACATTGTGTTTTTATGTTATATTTCTTCATTTTCTTGAGTTGAATACGGTTGGAAAACAATATGCATGTTTATCAAATTACTCGTTTTTTTATATTGCGTCTCGGATTAACGAACCTGTCGCGCAGGAATTTGTCAAAGATGAAAATGACATTTGTTTACCTGTGACAGTGTATATATTAAAAGCAATGAAATCGACATGCGAAGTCACACAATCCGATTATTTTCACTTGTTACGGAATAACTACAATACATGCAGACGTATGCAGCAGCTCTTTGGATGACTACGAAGTTTTGCCACGTGTAGATTTTCAGGGCTTCGAGATTCAGCTCCATCGGAGCTTTGATTATGTCTTCAAATTGTCGAGTGGTACGTCTCATTTATGAAAAAAATGGTGTGAAATGAGAGCATATGGTAAATACAAAGAGTACCCATAAACATGCAATTTCTATACAAAAAACATTAAAACATTCAAAAATCTTACACCTACCCCTGTGAAAAGTTGACAATTTTAAGATTTTTCATAAAAAAGGTTTATATAGAGCTCAGTTTGCATTTGGCTTCATACTTTTGACAGTTGGTTTGAGTCTTTTAATGTCCTTTGCTTGAAAATAAAACATATTAAAATCATGATAAATAAATGACAAAACTGTTACTTTTAAATAGACAAACAAAAGAGATCCTTGAAAACTTTTGTTTTGTTGTTCTGTTATTCTTTTGCTTCATGAAAAAGACGGTATAAAATGAAAGTAAATAATTTCTTCTTAACAACATGTACAAATTAAATCAATTCTTATTTACGGTAATATAAAAATTGACAACAGAGATAGATTTCAAACAAAGCTGTATGACAAACGCGACGACTTCACTTTTCCAATAGTCAACTTCCCTTTTCTTTGAAGCATCATCTCAACAGCTCATTCCCTTTTCAAGAGCCTATGGTCAATACAGAGACTTCCTTGATACAGCGCGGTTGCTCACAGATAGGCTACTTAAACAAGGGTTTATTACCCAAAATGAGAAGTCATCCCTCCAGAAGTTTTACGGTATGTGATATCTGTTTCCCAGATAACAACAGATTTTTCCCTTTAAAAGCTTAATTATTGTTTTCGTCTATCGGATTTGACATGCTCAAAGCGGTGGGTGTCTTATGAGAAGCAGGAAATACTTACCCTACCGCTGCACCTGATCTCACCCATAGTTTTTTTTTTTTAGATCCGTGCTGTTCATCTTTGTGTGTGTGCGTGCTTCTTCATTTTCGTTTTCTGTGCCATACTCATGTTGTGTCGTCTTTGTTTCTTTGTTGTTTCTGATGTTGACAATGTCCTTTGATTATTCTTTTTGGATTAAAGGTTCGGGTCTCACTTCCTTTTGATATAATCCTGATACATCCATAAAACCCACCCCTACCGCAAGAATGTTTCTAGAAAATTGTCAATCTTTTTGTGTATGTTTTCATGAAAATAACAACACAAAAAATATGTGGTATTTGATTATGTTGCTTGAATTATATTATGGTTTGGTATTTTAACACCCATTTGTTGACTTAAGCTCAATATTTTGCCAAACATTGATGACAAATGGGAATGTACAGCATTTGAGATTTGTCCAAAATTTACCGTTCAGTCGTTATATATGTTACAGGCAATTTCATAATTCAGGCAATTAATAAAATGACTAATATATTTAAGCAATTTGTATAATGTCTGGCTGTTTTAGGCATTTTATGAATTGACTAATTTCCTAGGCAATTTACAAAATGCCTGAAAAATCATCAGGCTTTGGAGTTCAAAGATATTGATTTCATTCAACAAAACTTTTAAATTATTGAAGATGAGTTTGAAGAACAGAGATAACTTCGAAATTTGATTTGTTTGTTTGTTTTGTTTTGTTTTTTTCTTTTTGTTTGATTTTGTTTTTTTTTT
>MJUU01049756.1:1501-15311 GCA_002080025.1 Modiolus philippinarum
CTTGTATGCATATAAATAAGCCAAAGCTCTTGATCAACTTGACCCCATGACGACATCGGTGACTTTGCTTTACGAAGTCTGTATTGCTGGTCATAATCTCTCCATCCCAAATTTTGACACCTACTAGCACCAAGTTTAATGTTTGAAATGTATTTCAAAATACCTGTTATACTATTGCAGTGAACTGTATTGCTGGTCATAATCTCTCCATCCCAAATTTTGACACCTACTAGCACCAAGTTTAATGTTTGAAATGTATTTCAAAATACCTGTTATACTATTGCAGTGAACTGCAGTATATATGCTTGCATAAACCAGAAAGGCATCTAGCCAAGTACTAAAATCAGAAATTTTCTTATCATATTTAGCTTTCAGAACCAGTTGACCTTCACTGTCTAATGTTAGTGTTTATCCTGCTCACTGTAAGACTTGTTCGACAAAGATGACAGATCAACATACTCTCCGTTAATAATTTTTTCTTTTAACTGTTTTGGTACATGAGCACCCAAGTCATCAAAAACACTAGGTATACTCTCTGGTTGCCCAATGTTGCCTACATTACTAGAAGTGCTCATATGCACTAAAGATTGTTCTGGTACAACACTAGATTGAACAGAAGAACTACTTGGTATACCTGTGTCTTGACGTATGACACTAATGCCTGGATCTGCAAAGTACCATTTTTTTTTCTTTTTTTTTTTTTTTTTTTTTTAACAATAAAATGTAATTTATTATATAAAAGTGGAATTTTTTCAAATGCTTTGAGATTGATACAGGTTATATATATATATTGTTACAATTTAACAAATTTTACCAAATGCTTCCCTTTAAAATTGTGCAACCTCTTCCTTTGAACGACTGGAATGAAATGACATCCTAAGCAGACGTCACGGACAGAACACATGACTGCAGACAAGCAGTTAGTCACGTAGGCACTTTTCCCTAAAAGCGCACTACGAAAGACAACTCGTAGACGCTTCAAAGATAAATCGATTTAATACGATATTCTCTTAAATCTTATTATTTCTACTGTTATTCCCATCTGTGCCGGGACTAAAAGATTTTGTTCTAACGAGGCGAAGAACGAAAATCTATTTAGTGGTATTTCTGCTGTTACTTCTCTCCTTGCATTGGTTAACCCTGTTCTTGCAGCAAACCCTGTATTATCAGCAGTGGTTGCTATGTTATCCGGGTAAATAAAGCTGTTTTTTCCTAGACTATTCACATATCCGTCTGAAAGTGTAAGCAATGATTTGACGTGATTTGCAAGTGATAGGTTGTTGCAGTTGTACACTATTTTTCCGTTTTGCCTAACTGTCATTTGACTAAGAAAATTTGTTACATCTGAAATAACAGATACTGTGTCATTATCTGGTGCTGCTCCGTCAGCTAGTTTATCTACTTTGAACTTGATCAAAAAATACCCATTGTACCGTCATAAAACGAAGCCCTATCGTTTATACTAAATTTGTAATCCGTTTTGACTTGTGCTTGTCCATTTTGTGGAGTTCTTATGGGAGTGTCTAGTAAAAAGTTACAATACTCACATCGATCACAGAACTGTGTTCCTCTAAACATTTTTTATAACTAGAATATTATTTTTCCTTTTATATAAAAATGATAGAGTTTACGAGTCGTGTCTTAATTTTTTTAAAGCAGAGTCTAGAACGAAGTAATTTTTGTTTTACTTATGAGATGTTTAATCCGTAAACATCGTAAAAAAATGTTAGTGAAATCTACACCGTCTTACCCGTCTCAACCGTAGTGAATAACAAATCTTACATGTTTGTTTGTTCTATAGTCCCGTCAGTAGTAGTTAATATGGGAAAAAATCTGCGGTTTTCAAAAACACGTTTTTTTGAAAAGCGTGTTTTTTTAAAAACCGCAGATTTTTGGGGTTAGTTAACTACTTTCAATCACATTCTCGTGGTGTGTGAACATGTTCCAAGTATAAACACTTGATGTAGAGTTAATACAGAGATTTGTCTGAATGAAATACCGTTAGCAACACATACCGCCTATATATTATCTATTAAAATTCCAAGGGATCAAATGTTACGCATCGAAGATGAATGTCATTTCTTCTTCACTTATGATTTTAATACTCTTTTGAGAAAGAACTTATTTGACCATTATCAAGATGTAATATATTTACTATTTTATCGAGTTATGGAAAACTAAGGGTTGCTTTTAAACCCATTAACACCTGTGATATGAAGGCAGTAGTGTCTTTCATTAAACAGTAATTAGAACTGATGATGTCTTCATATCTTCTGATTTCATGTTGAATTTGTAATTGAAGATTTGCTGCTTTAATTTGAATTACAGCAACCCGAATGGGTGAATGTTTGCTATTTGATGAATACATAAATAGATATGCTACCCACTAAATTGAAAAATTAAGTGTTGGCTTAAAACGTATCAACACCCGTGATATGAAGGCAGTAGTGTCTTTTATCAAACAGTAATTGAGAGACCAATGTAGGGAAATAACTTCATGTCCGAGTCTTTACGGCCAGGTGGGCCCATGGAAGATAAAATTTAGTATCCCAGATGTGTATTCTACTAGCTCAGTACTATATGTCAGAAATTTTGGTAGCCAGCTGGGCTACTAGTTCAAAATTTTTAGTAGCCAAGGCATATTTAAGGGGCCATGGGCCACTGGGCCCCCGGGGAGGTTCATCACTGCACGATGTCTTCATATCTTCCCATTCCATGTTGAATTTGTAATTGAATGATTGTTGTTTTAATTTGTATTACTGTAATCCTAATGGGTGTATATTTGCTTTTATATAAATTAATGGATAGATATTCATCAAACCAGCAAGTTTTTCCAATAAACCCCGAACTTTTTTCAAGGAAATTCTGGAATATTTTCGGATATTTATTACACAGAGTAACGGAAAATTAAGGCGTTCCCAATAACGAGCCAAGGGAGGAAAACAATGTCATTTTTCCTGAAAAAGTGTATATGTGTAAAATAAAGAATTAGTCCTATTACATTAGAAAATATTTGAAAGTGTCGAACACTTGACATTAGAACATGCTATTACTCCTGTTGAATTCCAGTTTTGTTTGCATATGACTGATAGGGAATGATTTTTCCTGTTAAGGGGGGTCTAACAAAGAACCAGAAAGTGTTAATAGGTTTCTCATTCGTCATAGTTACAGGAAAGAACAATGAATTTTTGACCTTATTGTTGTCAGTACACTACGCGTCATTCGAAAAGGTAATATCTAAATGGTGCCTTTTAGCTCCTGCTTTGGAAATTTGACCTTTTCGATTATTTACTTGACAGCTCTATGTCAAACGGCAAACTTACAGTTTCGAAGTCTAGCTTCAGGTTATTTTTTCATTTGAATTGATTAGTTAATACATGTAACAAAGATACAAATTGTTAATTTACAGGAGAGCGAAATTTGTCAAATATAAGTATATATAAAAAAATATGTATATATACGAATTAAAAATTGTCTCTTTCATGCGTTACATAATTACAAATAATAAAAGGGACCCTGCTACACGTTTCTAACTATCCTAAGCCCTAAGATATTATAATAGTTTTTTTGCATATCAAATTCATTAAGTAGGGAATGCGGATTATCGAGGTTTGGCCAAGAAATATCTGTCAGACTTTCTGTAATCCGTAAGCTAATGACTATGTTGTACTATATATTTCCCGAAAGCAGCTGCATATTCTAATATTGTCGACTTACTTCTAATTCTAATGAGTTTGCATGCACCCAAGTCGTGGCCCAGAACAAAATATCAAAAAAGATTTCAAATCTGCAAAATTGCTACTAGCAGTATACAAAAGTTTTATTTGGTATAAAGTAGTGCAGATGTAGCACCGAATGAAGAGCAAGCACAAAGACAAACTCAACTTGTATTTTTGAGTTGGTTTTTAGGATTTTATTTATACTTTTAAAGTGTTGATCATTAACCAAAATCGCTTTTGTCCGAGTTCATTAAAAAATAAACAATATTTCGTCTCAGCCTCTCGATTCAATTGTAGATTTTTTTGTGTACATATATATATCCTTTCAAAACGATCATCATAAATTGCAGTCAAACTTCTTGCTACTGCGTACAACGCAAATGTACCTTTTCGACCCCATCACCAGGCTGTATCGTACAAGAAATATCTGAAGTCGGTCATAAGACTTCCTATAACATAAGTATTAAAAGGAATTGATGCCCACCTTGATTTTAAATTAATCAAATATTTTTCTTACATTATTCCAAATGGATTTACTATTGTCGAGCGCTGGAGAGTCGGACCCCATATATTTTTTGAACAGCATTTATGTTGGAAACACTTCTGTTTTGTCCTTACCGCAAGGGAAAATTTCGATGGAACTGCTGTATACTGGTTTGATTCAAAATTATCCAATGTCGTTCAACATCTCTCTCAAAAGAAAAAAAAATATTAGAAGACAGAGGAAATCGTCTGCAAATATTTTCTGTAAACTTCAGTGGGTAGTAGCACCCGTGCTTACAAAACCGGCCTGAATGTATGCAAGCTTTTATTTCTCAAACGCGAAAAGGTGTATGCGAATAATTACAGAGTACAATAAAATGGTGAAGAATAAAATGCAGTGAGTATTGAACATGAATTATGTACAAAAAATGTATGAGGCGTTTACATACTCAATAATGAGTAAAGGATGTTAGTCATATGACCACATTGTTAATATTGAATCACAGTCAGTAAAAATTTATAGAATTAAGCTAAGTTATATATAACTTGACATAATTAGAATTCAACAATTTTATCCCTTAAAATTACCAAAACACGACCGAAAGAAGCAAAACAAGATGCTCATATATAAAATGGTATTATTAAAATGCCGACTAAGAGTATACAAGAAGAACAACAATAAAAGCGTTGTTCCTTTGTTTGTTTTTACCATGTTTTTGTAGAGACTTTGTCTCATGTGCATTTACTTCATATCCTTTCCTTCATCATGTATACTTGAAAGTTTTAAACAAGTTAACCAATACCATCTTCCAAAATCAAATTAATGCAATGTTTGGTCCAGCTGTATAAGTGCCGCTTCCCCCACTTTGTGGCGGAGGTCAGCTCATCTCAACGAGTTTTCATGATCTGACCTTTGGCGATAACGCGGCACAGTATGTCTCTTTGAAATTATTCGTCTTGACTATACTGATCCCAGGGTCAAGTACAACGAAGATTAACAGATATATTGCCTATGTGCCTGATGAATATTGCTTATATGCCAATGAATTGAATATTGCGTATGTGCCAATGAATTGAAAATTGCTTATGTGCCTATAAAATGAATATTGCTTATGTGCCAATCAATTGAATATTCCTTACGTGCCAAGGAAATGAATATTGCTTATAAGCCAATGAAATGAATATTGCTTATGTGCCAATGAAATAAATATTGCTTATGTGCCAATAAATTGAATATTCCTTACGTGCTAAGGAAATGAATACTGCCTATGTGCCAATGAATTGAATATTGCTTATGTACCAATGAATTGAATATTGCTTATGTGCCAATGAAGTGAATAGATAATTGATTACGTGCCAATGAATTGAATATTGCTTTTGTGCCTTATTAATTGAATATTGCTGATGTACCTAATGAATTTAATATTGTTCTATGAATAGAATGCTTCTTTTGTGCCGAATGTTCAAAGCGAACATTGTTTGTGCAAATAATGAACTGTTTGATGTGTGCAAATTAATTTAAAGGAGTTATACACCCGCGACCAAAACATTGCCAATGTTAATAAATAAATAATAAATTAATTAAATTATATGCATTTTTTTATTGGTATATAAAACTTAAAGAGAGGATTAAGTCATCACTTATTGTTTCGTCGTTAAATTAATCGATTGGTTTTAAACATCAACCATTAAATCAATATACACCATCCACTTGGTTTGTATCTATTCTATCAGCTATTGTGCTATTGTTTTCCCCGATAATAACATTTATTCGCCTTCTCGAATAGATTGATTTATCGAGAAACAAGGTATATATGTTAGAGTTGTGTCTCTTTTCGCATGCATATGCTAAATGAACCATTTAATCAACTTGAGAGTTAAGCGAGTTATCTCCTATCTTCGATATATAAAGATCACATCTGAGAATTTCCGGTCTTTCCTCCCTGGCATCAGAAAGGTACGCATCCATACATATCTGTTACAAACAGTCGCAAACTCAATAAAACCCAACCCTTGGATCCCACCCTATATTTTGCTTTGTTAACAAAATTTCTGCTGCTGCTTGATTTGTATTTTCAGGAATGTGGAAGTGTGGAAGGTCTTGTTTTGTCACTTCAACCAAATGATTTCTCGGTGTAGACGAAAATGCGAAAACAGGAAGAGCTATATGAGCAGTACTTGGAAGGAAGAACACAATGCATGCAAAGAATGTGGAAGTGTAGATGAGTTTCTAAGACCAATTCAACCAAAAAACTGAACCCTCGGCGCGGCTAAATGAAGTACTTCAATGCGATAACGCGGCACACTAACTTATGTCTCTTTGAAATTATTCGTCTTGACTACTGACCCCAGGGTCAAGTACAACGAAGATTAACTGATGTGTGCCATACAAATTGAATATTGCCTATGTGCCTGATGAATATTGCTTTTGTGCCAATGGATTGAATATTGCTTATGTGCCAATGAATTGAAAATTGCTTATGTGCCAATGAAATGAATATTGCTTATGTGCCAATCAATTGAATATTCCTTACGTGCCAAGGAAATGAATATTGCTTATGTGCTAATGAAATAAATATTGCTTATGTGCCAGTGAAATGAATATTGCTTATGTGCCAATAAATTGAATATTCCTTACGTGCCAAGGAAATGAATATTGCTTATGTGCCAATGAATTGAATATTGCTTATGTACCAATGAATTGAATATTGCTTATGTGCCAATTGTGCCTAATTAATTGAATATTGCTGATGTGCCTAATGAATTTAATATTGTTCTATGAATAGAACGCTTCTTTTGTGCCGAATGTTCAAAGCGAACATTGTTTGTGCAAATAATGAACTGTTTGATGTGTGCAAATTAATTTAAAGGAGTTATACAGCCACGACCAAAACATTGGCAGTGTTAATAAATGAATAATAAATTGATTAAATTTCATGTATTTTTTTATTGGTGTATAGGATAAAGTTCGTCGCTAAGTTAATCGATTGGTTTTAAACATCAACCATGAAATCAATATACACCAATCCACTGGGTTGAAATTGAACATCATGTATCTATTCTATTAATTGGTTTTGTAGCTATTGTGCTATTGTTTTTCCCGATAAAAAATTAATTAAAAGTTTCAAGGGACATAACTCCTGAAACCCATGGATATGGACCTCTGAACTTAGGTTAAAACTTGGAGTTTTGTGGTAAACAACCTACATACGAAATTTACACATGGAGTATATTTAAAATTGTCAGTTGGAAATCTCAAAATTTTCAAAATTTTAAAGTTTCAAGGAGAATAACTCGAGCACCACCTGAACATTTAAAGTCAAAATCAGACTTGGCCTAGCTTTTGTGATAAACAAATTACATACCAACTTTGAAGACAACGTTATTTCGTTCACAAATTATCAATCGAAATCCTTCTGAAGGGAGCGGACGGACGGGGGACACACGATAGATGGTGCCACTACATGTTGCGAGGTATAAAAATATAGTCGTCTCTTGATATCATGTTAAGTGACGAAAACAACTACTGGGTACCGAAGCATCCAAACAGAGGTATATTGCTGGGTTGGTCAAATCAAAGTTAAGCCTCTTCAAAGACCTTGACTTCATTAATTACAACAGTCAAAGATGGCCTCAAGATAAATCGTGATAAAGATCGGATACTCAAAATGGGCTAAATCAATTTTGGATTCCCGAAACTCCTCATATTTGTTAGAATATTTTATTGATATATATATATTCAGTTGAACTCAATCACTGCAACAGTATTTTTTACATTCTCTCTCTCTCTCTCTCTCTCTCTCTCTCTCTCTGTCATAATAAATGGCCATATGCAGAAACCAAATTTACAATAACTTCGGTATTTTATCATTAGCTTCTGAAGTTCATACGAATAAAATAATGAACAAGAGGCTCGCAAGAGCCTGTATTGCTCAAATGGGCCACGGCTGACATGTTTTTTAAAAGGGCATTATTTTCAAATTTGTTAATAGACATTGATGTTAAATTATCATAAGTTAAACTATGTTCCAGACTAGCAGCTATTTTGGATGGGGGTGCAGTTCTACTGTCACCTTTCTTGAAGGGGCCATCTAAGGACCATTGAATCTAATTTTGGTTCCAATTGGCTAAATATTTTCAGAGGAGAAGATCTTTAAATGCTGTCTGATAGGTTTCCGATAGGTTTCAAGGTTAAACTATGTTCCCCACTGGGGGCCATCTTGAATGTGATGCATACAAGCCAGGCAAATTTTTTTTAAATGGGAACAACTATGGCCCATTGTGACCAAGTATATTTTTATTATTGGCCAAGTTATTTCACAGAAGATCTTTTAATGTTTTCCTATAGGGTCCAATGTTAAATCAATGTTCCCTGCTGGCAGCCATCTTGCATAAAGCAAAGACCTGGAAAACAACTACTTTGCAAGGGGCAACCTATAGGCTGTTATGGCCAAGCTTGGTTCCAATTGGCTCAGCAGTTTCAGAGGAGAAGATCTTTGAAAGTGTTTTCCCATAGGGTCCAATGTTGAAACTATGTTCCCCACTGGCAGACATCTTGGATAAAGTGCAGACCCGAAAAACAACTATTTTGCAAGGAGCAACCTAAAGACTATTGTGGCCAAGTTTGGAACCAATTGGCCCAGTAGTTTCAGGGGAAAAGATCTTTGAATGTCTTTTCCAATAGGGTCCAATGTTAAAACTATGATCCCCGCTGGTGGCCATCTTGGATATAGCGCGGATCTGAAAAACAACTCTTTTGCAGGAAACCATCTAAGGATTATTATGGCCAAGTTTGGTTTCAATTGGATGAGCAGCTTCCGAGAAAAAGATCTTTGAATTTCTTTTCCCAAAGGGTCCAATGTTAAAACTATGGTCCCCGCTGGTGGCCATCTATGATATAGCGCGAATCTGAAAAACAACTATTTTGCATGGGACCATCTAAGGACTTCTGTGGCCAAGTTTGGTTTCAATTGGATGAGCAGCTTCCGAGAAAAAGATCTTTGAATTTCTTTTCCCAAAGGGTCCAATGTTAAAACTATGGTCCCCGCTGGTGGCCATCTATGGTATAGCGCGAATCTGAAAAACAACTATTTTGCATGGGACCATCTAAGGACTACTGTGGCCAAGTTTGGTTTCAATTGGCCCTGTAGTTTCAGTGGAGAAGATTTTTGAATGTGTTTCCCATAGAGTCCAATGTTAAAACTATGATCCCCGCTTGCCGCCATCTTGGAAATAGCGCGGATCTGAAAAACAACTTTTTCGCAGGGGACCATCTTAGGACTATTGTGGCCAAGTTTGGTTTCATTTGGCCCAGTAGTTTCTTTGAATGTCTTTTCCAATAGGGTCCAATGTTAAAACTATGATCCCCGCCGGCGGCCATCTTGGATATAGCGCGGATCTGAAAAACAACTTTTTGCAGGGGACCATCTAAGGACTATTGTGGCCAAGTTTGGTTTCAATTGGCCCAGTAATTTCAGAGGAGAATATCTTTGAAAGTATTTTCCCATAGAGTCAAATGTTAAAACTATGATCCCCGCTGGCGTCCATCTTGGATATAGCGCGGATCTGAAAACAACTTTTTTGCAGGTGACCATCTAAGGACTATTGTGGCCAAGTTTGGTTTCAATTGGCCCAGTAGTTTCAGAGGAGAAGATTTGTAATGTGTTTTCCAATATGGTCCAATGTTAAAACTATGATCCCCGCTGGCGACCATCTTGGACATAGCGCGGATCTGAAAAACAACTTTTTTGCAGGGGACCATCTAAGGAATATTGTGGCCAAGTTTGGTTCCTATTGGCCCAGTTGTTTCGTTGAAAGTGTTTTCCCACAGGGTCCGATGTTAAAACTATGACCCCCGCTGGCGGCCCTCTTGGATATAGCGCGGATCTGAAACACAATTTCTTTGCAGGGGACCATCTAAGGACTATTGTGGCCAAGTTTGGTTTTAATTGGCCCAGTAGTTGCAGTGGAGAAGATTTTTGAATGTGTTTTCCCATAGATCCAATGTTAAAACTATGATCCCCGCTGGCGGCCATCTTGAATATAGCGCGGACCTGAAAAACATTTTTTTGCAGGGGACCACCCAAGGACTATTGTTGCCAAGTTTGGTTTCAATTGGCCCAGTAGTTTCAGAGGAGAAGATCTTTGAATGTCTTTTCCAATAGGGTCCAATGTTAAAACTATGATCCTCGCTGGCGGCCATCTTGGATATAGCGCGGATCTGAAAAACAAATTTTTTGCAGGGGACCATCTGTTGACTATTGTGGCCAAGTTTGGTTTCATTTGGCCCAGTAGTTTCAGTGGAGGAGATCTTTGAATGTGTTTCACATAAAGTCCAATGTTAAAACTATGATCCCCGCTGGCGGCCATCTTGGATATAGCGCGGATCTTATAAAAAAATTTTTTGCAGGGGACTATCTAAGGACTATTGTGGCCAAGTTTGGTTTAAATTGGCCCAGTAGTTTCAGAGAAGAAGATCTTTGAATGAAAAGTTTACGCCGGACGGACGACGGACGAAAAGTGATGGCAAAAGCTCACCCTGGCTATAGCCAGGTGAGCTTATAACAAAATACCTAAGTTATTGTGAATTTAGTTTCTGCATGTTGCCATTTCGACAACTTATGTCTCTTCAGTGCAGATCAATTCAAAACACCTGGAAATCCGAAACATATGTGTAAAAGCTGACAGAGAACAAATCACCAATAGCGTCTAAATAGAAAAGCTAAAATCAGCTAAGGACATATCTTTGGAAGAGGAAGGTAAACCTTAGTTTTAAACATTTTTTTCACAATGGAGATTAAAACAAATTACCGAACAGAATTGTCAAGAGCTAAAGTCCAAGAGGCAAAAAGACAATGCAGGTGGACAACCACTTAAAAAAATATCGACCACAATAGTACTGACTTTTAACAGACATTTCAAAAGGAATGGTGGGTTAAACGGGTTTTATGATGCGCAAAACCTCCCCTAACATTGAAAGTAAAAAGAAATGATCATCCTAGTATTAAGTAAAAATAGTAATGGTGCATTACATGATACTCCGCCACGTTTCACAAAATTTCTAAGATAAAAGAGGTATAACTCCAGCATGTCCCAAAATTATACTTGGCCTGTGTTTTGTGGTAAACAATTTACATAGCAAGTTTGAAGACAGTATGTTATTTCATTTACAAATTATGAGTAGGAAACCCTAAACTTTGCAAACTTTCGAAGTTGCAAGGGGTATAACTCCAGAACCCCTTGGACCTCTGAACCAAAAATCCAACTTGGCCGGAGATTTGTGGTAAACAATTTACATAGCAAGTTTGAAGACCTTGTGTTATTTCGTTCACAAGTAATCAGTCGGAAACCCTAAAATTCGCAAAATTACAAGGTTTCAAGGGGCATACATAACTCCAGAACCCCTTGACCTCTGAACCGAACTTGACCTGAGTTTGGTAAACAATTTGCATACCAAGTTTAAAGACCTTGTGTTATTTCGTTCACAAATTATCGGTCAGAAACCTTCGGGGACGGACGGACGGACACACAACTGAGGGTATCACATAATACCTTGCCACTACGTGAGGCGGGGTATAAAAAGAATCTTGAATCACAGTTCGGACCGCATTTTCAAATTTTCCACAAGGGACTGATATATATAACAAATGATGACCCTAAAGGATGTCTCGCCCGTCCTTGCTGGCCTTTAAATTGATGTGAAATCTAAGTGATTTAATCATAAAAATGAACATGCTCACTAGACTGTGAAATTGAGGTCAAGGACAAAGGTCACCTGCCAGAGTGACATGTACTACCCAAGACCAACCTACAAACCAAATATTATCAACCTACCACTTCTAGTTATTGAGAAATGGACTTTAGCAGAAAAACTTAGCGTGGCCACTAGATCGTGAAGTTGAGGTCAGGGACAAAAGTCACCTGCCAGACTGACATGTACTACCCAAGACCAACCTACATATCAAATATTATCAACATACCACTTCTAGTTATTGAGAAATGGACTTAAGCAGAAAACTAAACATGGCCACTAGACCGTGAAATTGAGGTCAAGGACAAAGGTCACCTGCCAGACTGACATGCACTACCCAAGACCAACCTACATACCAAATATTATCAACCTAACACTTCTTGTTTATAAGAAATGGACTTAAGCAGAAAAACTTAACGTGGCCACTAGACCGTGAAATTGAGGTCAAGGACAAAAGTCACCTACCAGACTGACATGTACTACCCAAGACCAACCTACATACCAAATATTATCAACCTACCACTTCTAGTTATTGAGAAATGGACCTAATCAGAAAAACTTAACGTGGCCACTAGACTGTAAAATTGAGATCAAGGACAAAAGTAAACTGCCAGACTGACATGTACTTCCCAAGACCAACCTACATACCAAATATTATCAACCTACCACTTCTAGTAATTGAGAAATGGACTTAAGCAGAAAAACTAGACGTGGCCACTAGACCATGAAATTGAGGTCAAGATCAATTGACGTTATGTCCGTCAGGTAAGACTCAATTAGTACTACCACTGGACCAAATATGATGTTCCTACATCAAAGGGATTTCAAAATATCCTGTATTTAGTAAAAGTTAACGCCGTCGCCGTCGTCATACTTTGCACGCCTATGTCTCGCTTTCCGCGACTTTCGTCGCAGGCGAGACAAAAATATAAAAAAAAACATTCAGTTACCGTATGAGACGAAAATATTTTGAAGCCTTGTGAAACTAACCAGGTGATAAGGACACTATTAATTTTGGTGTAAGAACATCAAAGTTCATGGTCTCACGGGCACGCAATAGAAATTATACAAGACGTTAGTTTCCGGGCATTACTTTAGAACGCTTTGATGTAATTTCATAAAAAATAATTGTCTTTTATCATTTTCTACCAAAGCGTAGAATTTTTGGTATCTCAACTTTGAACGACAGAATATAAAATTACAAGGCAAAGATGCCAACCAAGCGGAAGAGCTCTCTAAGTTTGGGAAAAAGATCGCGATCAACCTAATTTCAATAACGTTCCGATGATAACTTGCAAGCCAACTGGAACGAGGATTTAGATTCTATCACATGTGAAAGTGAACTGATAATTGGTAATGAAAATAAAGAAAACGCGATAACTTTGTAGACTGAATTCCTTATCAACACTAGCGTCACAAATAATGCATATAAAAATATCACTGTGTGTGTCTTTCTCCTTTCCCCTTCTTGTTGCTCCTTTCTCCTATCGCTTCTCTCCGCTCTCCCTTCTCCCTTGTTCCATTCTGACCTTCATTCCCTTTTCTCTCTTCTCCCTTTCTTTTCTCCTTTCCCCTGCCCCTGTCTTTATTCTCCCATCCTCTATAATTTCTCCCGCTCCTGTCTCTTTTCTTCCATCCTCTATCATTTCTCCCGTTCTCATTTTCTCCTGCCCCTTTTCCTTTCTCCTTGATGGAAATTTTTTCCATAGTGTACATTCAATAATGAGGATTGACTGTGTTAACAGTGAATGATTGGACAGTGTAAACTAATGTTTCACGTAATACAATTATCTTACTTTTGTACATGATTAGATATGCGTCATGTCTGTTCGTGCTAAGGCATTTTGATTTTCGGGGG
>MJUU01049756.1:15847-27633 GCA_002080025.1 Modiolus philippinarum
GGAGAAATGGTTCTGGAGGTACATGCATGCCTCTTGAAATTCTAATGTTATATTTAGTTTATCCCACAATACAGACCAAAAATAATTGAAAGGAAAAAAAAACAGTATGTTCCGTAGTTCCGTAGTTGTGAGTTTAGATCAAAAGAGATACGATATGAGGTTCAAATCCTACACTAGAATTATAAGTAATGATATCGTAAGTTATATTGTTCATAAATGGAAATGCCTCTTTCTTGTTCGATTTATATGCACTAAAATATGTGTCAGTTGTGCATTTCGATGGTATTTATCAGCTCTGCATGTATATCAAACTAGTAAATTCGGAGGGAAAACCTGGCAATGATCACCGTATGGGAGCGACACCGGATATTGGTACTACCGAAGCGGACGATTGATATTACTTTAGCATGAGTGAACGTGAAAAATC
This sequence comes from Modiolus philippinarum, assembly GCA_002080025.1. Lineage (NCBI taxonomy): Eukaryota > Metazoa > Mollusca > Bivalvia > Mytilida > Modiolidae > Modiolus > Modiolus philippinarum. The sequence continues at coordinate 16,275 of MJUU01049756.1, forward strand.
GCACTTTTATTATAGTTCTTCTTAATATTTGTGGCCAGGATAAAATTAGAGTTAATATAAAGCAAGTAAATAAAAATTAGAGGTGAACACACGTCGCCTAGTACCGCCAAATTGTCCCAACGGGATGTTTTTTTTCTTCAAAAGCAAACGAATTCAGGCATATTGTGTAGAGAAAATACACCCTTTAGTTCAATAATTTCACCCTTCGAAAACAAAATTATGAAAGAGTACGGCGACTTGTCTATCATCTGGATCCGAACATCCGGGTACTTTTTACCTTGTAGACTTTTTAGGGGTGAAACAATCGGATGCAAAAAATTTTTAATTGAAATTATTTATTTGTTATTCAACCAGTTTTGGTGAAATTTGGAATATATATTTGGAACACTACCATAAATAACATATCGAAATTTCATAACGATATCTTTAACAACGAGGGAGTTAAAGCAGTTTGAAAATTGTGTATTGGAAAAACTCAAATTGCATTTATTTCTTTATTTTTCACCATTTTTTCATGAAATTTGGATTATATGTTTGGAACACTATTATTAATAACACATCAAAATTTTATAACAATATCTTTAACAACAAGGAAGTTATAGCAGTTTGAAATTTCCAGACCTCGTAAGCTGCACCTAGCAATACAATCCTTGTGGGTGGAAATCCTGTTCACTGATTGGTTAATCCATTTTTGTGATGTAGCGACAAAACTATGTATATTCTACAAGTCGCCGTACACTTTCATCATTTTGTTTTCGTGATTTAAGTTACATAACCAGCTGTTGAGACGTGGATTTGCTAAATTTTAATTGAAGGGTGAAAATATTAATCTAAATGGTGTTTTTCCATCTCTAATTCTTATTTACTTGCTTTACTCTATGTTTATACGACTATTATGAACTCTAATTCTATCCTGTCGATCATCACACACATTTCTGGACACAAATATTAATAGAAACATAACAAAAGTGCGATTTTTCACGTTGATTCATGCTAAAGTAATATCAATCCGGTGTCGTTCCAATACGGTGATGATGGAAGATTCACATTGCCAGGGATTTTTAGGCATATATCTCACGGGTGCTTGAATCTAGGAGTAACACCCCTCACACATGCATTTCTTCAGTTCAATAAACTGACCATATACGACACCGGATATTGGTACTTCCAAAGCGGACGATTGATATTACTTTAGCATGAGAGAAATCCAGTTTTCCTCAGCAAAACATAGGTTTCGTGGACTTAACTTGACATTGCTACATGACATATGAGTTTCCTCCCAAAAAATACATAATCAAAACTCAGCACCGGACTTTTTCGGGATGCCGGGATGGGAATATTTCAGGCTCGGAAATTCGGGATTTCTATAAACTAAGCCCGAGATTTCGGGAAATAAGTGCAGCGGGAATCAGCATTTCATTGGTTTTTATCATCCTACTTTGCTATTTTAGGAGAAAATATAATCGCCATCTACAGCTCCCTTTGCTAGTGGAAACTTGTTTTTGGCTGCTGAAATTCATTGGGTGCTGAGCTTTGCATGTATTTCAAACAGGAAACTCACATTTGGAGGAAACCTAGGTTTTCTGACAGCAAAACGCAGTTTCTGTTGAAGAGGAAAACTGGGTTTCACTGAGGAAAACTCAAAATTGCAGGAGGAAACTTAGCTTCGGAGACTCATTGGGCAGAGAACTTTATATGTACATGTATTTCTACCGGGAAACTCACATTTGCTTCATAAAAAAGTCGAGTTTGGTCCAGGAAACCTAATTTTTTGCACCGGAAAGCTAATCTTTGCAGGAGAAAACTACGGTTTAGCCCAAGAAAGTCATTGTATGCTGAACTTTGTACGTATTTCTTAGAGGAAAAATCATATTTGCTGTAGGAAAGTCACGTTTGGTCAAGGAAATCCTAGGTTTCTTGTGAAGAAAACCTAGCTTACCTGTTGAACAACACTGGGTTTTTCTACATTTTGGTTAATCCCTCTTGCCATAAAGAAATCCAAACTTGAAGTTAAAGAATCGAAGATCCTAGTACAGGATATTACATGTATATACTAAAAAAATCATTATCTATTGAAAATCATACAGAAAGCATTTATCTGAAATAATTTACACTTATAGCCGGTATGACCTTGACCTTGATGACCTATGATTTCATAATAATCTCGCTCACTTGGTCATTTTGCTAATTCTCAATTTTAAATACATTTAAATCGAAAACAACCATTCTAACTATTGGAAATATGCAATGAAAAGAATGTTATTTGTCATTTTCTCCAAGGATATTTTTATGGAAAAAATCTTGTTGCCATGGAGATTATTGCAATATTTTGATTGAAACGGTGTTGGTTTCAATTGTTAAATTTAAACGACGTCCCCTGACCATTCAATATTACTTTTTACACAAAGAAAATATCTTTTAAGAACCGATTGAACAAGCAAACAGTGCAACATTACTTAAGTTTCCCTTTTCCGTTAGGCATACGTTGGTTACCATAGCAACCAAAATAAACAAAACACACAACAGAAATCTTTTAACCTAAAATTGCATCTTACAATATTACAGGAAGTAGGAATATCATAACTTGCCGGAATACACAATAAAGTATATCAATTCTGCATGAAATTACCGTTTATTCTCAATGTTCCACAGGTTGCCTAGCAACGTAAAACTATATATTCTGTACAGATTTCGAGCAAATTTTTTGTGTTATTTGCAACATTCATACTTATAGATACTATTCCTAAAGAGAAAAATACTTATTTACACTGAACAAAAAAATCTCGAAATTATCTGTTAAACCTAAAATCTAAAAGGCGGCAAAAAATGTCAATATGACATGGATTTGCTGAGCTGTCACGTGACTGGTTGCCATAGTAACAAAAAAATTAATTATTCACGGAAAACCTTTTGCCATTTACTCTTCAATGATAGCATATTTGTAAATATAATAAACAAATTCTTTGTTTGCTGGGCTAATGTGTAAACATTTGCTTTTTGATATTTTATTTACTTAAATTACCCTGAATGGGAAAGGGTTAATGAGGCGGTCACGAAGATAACTATATCTAATTGGAAATTCTGTCTAATTTGTACTATCTCTTGCGTAACGAATCAAATATGAAACATACACTCCGTAAGCAGGAGATGTTGGAATAATAGTGTCCTGCATGTTATGTAAATGTATAGATTTGAAATTAAAATTGTCCCTTTTGTCGTAAATTTTAGTACTGAGATGACCATTGTCTTCAAATAGAGATGTAAATCCAAAAAAGATGTAGATCTAGTAGTTTCTGTCGTATCTTAGAAAGCGTGTTTAGACGATAATAACAATAAACAAATAAAAGGACATGGAGTAAATACGGATGAGACAAAACCCCTATAAATAAATGGCAATATTTAGCAAATGGAACAAGATTTCATTGTTGTTCTTCATCTTGATGTCACCATGAGGACTTAAACAAAGAGCAAACACTCTTACTTCTCAGTAAGTTCAAGACGACCCCTAGCACCGGTCCAAGCGGAATTCACATGCTAAATGTTGAACAACGCTACATCCATCCCCTATTTTACATTATTTTTGTCATGGATGCGGGCTTGTCAACAGGCATAACATATCGGGCAAAGTACTGTTACAAACACTGTCATCCGTTGCCCGGATGATAATAAAAATGAAAATATGGAATTACAAGAGAAAGGATTGCTTTAGGGCAACACTAAATAAGAGGTACAAGTCATAAAAATAAAAATCTATACCAATACAAAATCCTTTCATAGCGGGCCTCGATCTACTATAATGGATTTGAGGAGTACCTTTTATTCATATGATATAACTGTATTTGTAAAAATATTAATATTTATGTTCAGAATATTGAGATGTATATATATATTTCTAATTAATTGGTATGTTGTCCTACAGACAAGAAGCTGTGGAAGATCGGGTCGATTGTTTGTAAAATGATGAAATTTGGGGTTTTAATTAAACAACAAAATATCCAAGTTACTGTGAATATGGCAATTTAGACGACTTTTTCCTATTCATTAAGTCATTAGACACAAATTTTGCCATAAGACTCTTGAGGTCTAATTTTAGTGTTAATTTGCGATATTCTTTCCTGGTTTGATAGTTTTTTTTTGTAGATTCACAATCTATTGTTTTGGTTACAGCAGAGTAGCTTAATGGACGATTTGCATTCTGATACAAAATTGAGGCCGAAACCCTGATATTATTTGTGTATTCACGTAAACTTGTATGGCATTTTACGTTGTTTTTGCTTTAAAACGTATAAATATCAAGAAGACCATATGTTGGACTATTGCTATGGCATTATCCATAATTGACATCATTAATCGATATTGCTGTTTTTTCTTCACTTTGTTATTTGTTATGGTAACAGTTCATAATGTATTGAATACGTATATACAAAATTTTGCTGAACTCTGGTCCCTTTTACCTTTTAATCGAGACTCGAAAGACTCGGCTTTACCGTTCAAATTAAATTCAATATTTAACAAGAAATCTTTTTTATCACAACTTTATTATAAATGTAATCGTCTGTACAATGTAATGGTCTATACATCTTCTTTACCAACCATTCAAAGCCTATCCACTCAATTCCAATTGTTGAGCTTAAAGGAACCACTTAATTTCAATCTTTAATCATATACACGAGTCTTGCATCCTTAATTTAAAACCATTTCAAGAAAATGGGTGTTTCGTAAACACTCTGAGACCAATCAATTATGAATCACTTAATGCTGCGTTCACACGTACAACATTTGTGATGCGCATTATCCAATTCGCATCAAACTAATACGCATTGGAAAAGTATTTGCGTTCACACGTACAACTTTCAATGCGCTTTCGATGCGAATCGAATACCCTTAACGTTCACACGTCTAACGTTAATCACTAATGCGCATTACTAATGATCACTTGTTTAGGTCTTAAAGTATTCGATTATTATTAATCAAAATATTTAACAATATCTATGAAGGAACAATACCTTTATTGTTTGTCCTAACAGTATCTTAACAACGAATATTTTACCCCAATTTCCGTATAGAATGATAAAGTTATATTACGTCATTTTGAAATTACTTCTATATTTCATATTAATAAAGTCATATTTTGTTGTTGTTCAATTTCTTATATATAAACAATACAATACACAAATAATATGTTGTCCGCCAAATGAATGCATCTTACATTACGTCATTTTGAAATTACGTACGTACAAAGTCTACGTCATATAGTTAATGACGTCAGCTTGAAAAAATTACTATTACATAATACTCGCTATGAGGGGACATTGTCGTTTTCTTAAAACCATAAAATCAATCTCATTTGGCTTATAGTAGGTAAAATCAAACCATTCCAATGCACATCAAAAGTACATATAAGCGAGATTTTTAAGCAACTATTGTACATAAAGAACAACACCATGATTTTACATTTATAGGATGGACACTATTTAAGCTTTCAATAAAGTTAATTATCATCATTTTATTAAAATTGAAACAATGTCATGAATAAACATCTTGATAAGGAGAATTCTAATATGGCTTCCTGTATTAGCTTTGTAAATAGAGTCATGTTATAATACCAATATAACACTCTTAGCACATGCGCAAAAGATGCATAGTTTCTTTTGCATATTTTGAATCTATTTTTCATTTTAACTGTCAAAATCATCTACCATCCACTAACAACTTTTTAATTAAATTTGTTTCTGAAATTCATTATGGATTTTTTTTACTTGAAAAGGCAATGTTCGGGACAAACTTTAATTTTCCTACTTGTGACGTCACAAATAACATCGTAATGTCCGGTTCGTAAGCAGCGTCGATTGGAAAGTTTAAATGGAGATTAAGAGGACTTGAGGCATTATCTACAGTTAAAATAGCAATTTAATCAAACGAAAGTAAGTTTTGTTGTATTTGTGGAAAGTTTTTTGTCCGTGTATTTGTTTATCAAAATCAAAATGTTACAGAACCATTAGATAGTCGCTGCTCGCTTCGGGTACAAAATGGGTGAAATTTCCATATCAGAATCGAAATAAATCATACCCGCCAAATACTATATTGCCATTATAACATGGGCTTTCGTTGTTTTTGCATATTTTACCCCTCGCTAACGCTCGGGATAAAATATTTGCAAAAACAACTCAAGCCCATGTTATAATGACAATATAGTATGGCGGCCATGTTTTATTTCTTAAATATAACTTTGACAACAAAGATAAAATAACACAATGACAATGAAGATAGAAACAAAATTGTGAACAACACCATGATAATGAAGTCATGCAAAACTGAGTTAGGAATTACACTGTGAACAATATTTCAATGAAAAAAAATCATCACAGAATAGAAGAAAAAATCTAAAAAATCTTAGGGTACAAGCTGAAAAAATCGCCACATCTTGTTTGAATTGTTTGGCAATTTATATCTTTATTTTAGAAGTTCAATGAAATTTAGTAAAGTCCATACCGACATATAATTGATTGTTTTACATCAGAATAATTTGGGGTTTTTATGTTTTGTTGTGTTTTGTTTTGTTTTTGTTTTTGTTTTTGTTAGCAAAGCATTGTAGATATGTTTGTCCAGCGTCAAATCGGGTGATGTATTTCTTACAAGTATTCTCCTCAAACGCTTTTTCCGTGAAAAAAATCACAAAATACTAGAATTCAAACATGTTTACAAATGAATAAAAGGATAAAAGAATTAAAAATAATGCAGACGCGCATTGGTATTAAGGAGCGTCAGTATTTCAGATTTACACAATCTTCAAAACGATTTGCAATTTGATTTTTCTCTTTTTTTTTCGGTTTTCCTGCAGCCCTATCTCCTCTTGAAATTTTCTTGAAAAAGCTCGCACTCTTTTTATGCGGGAAATCCAAATATTGGAAACTACGTCATGAAACGTGACGTCATAAAAGACATGACGTTACAACGAATGTTGCAAAAACCTTTTTGAGAAACAAATAATGGTTTCATTTTCAGAATGTATCTGTCTTAGATAAAATACAATAATTTATGTTGTCATCGGCCCAGATCGGCCCGTTGGCAGTTAAAGGACATAAAAATCGGCCCAATCGGCCTGCTGGCAGTTAAGGGTAACGCAAATCGGCCCAATCGGCCCCCTGGCAGTGAAAGGTCATGCAAATCGGCCTAATCGGCCCGTTGGCAGTATAAGGGTTAACAAAAACCTACAAAGATTACGTGACTTCTGAGTCGTGTTCAAACCAGAATACATTTCCGGTACTATAGGGAAGAAAAATCAATACATTGAGATGGATCAGTAATTATTAATGAACAATGTTGAGCTAAGTTCAGTTAGCCTGTTATTCTGGCCCATGCTGGCTACCGCGAGGTTGGGACAGGTAGCGCTTCAGGTTAATTGTTTTTCGCCAATCAAAACCTAGTTTAAGACATCAGTCACTCCGTCTAACTGGTATTTGAGGAGATCGTTTCTGCCTTCATAGAGTTCCTATCTCGAAAGTCCCGTATTGCATACAACACAACGGCAGTAGAATACCGAAGGAACAAGTGACAAGTTCAGGGGCCGAATCTTTTTTCTAAATGTACAAAAATGCATTTGAATTGATTTTGTTCTGATAGTGTATATAACAGGTGATCTCTGAAAACAGTTTTCGAGAAGATTTAATGCAAAATTTATATGCTGAAGGAAAAAAATTCACGGGTAAATGACTACTTTGGTGACTTCAAGTGACTTGATGGTGAAGAACATAAATAAAAGTGTTGTTACCATGTACATAGTCCTTGGTCAAAATTGTGTTAATGCATTTCATCTTAATTGACAACTCTTTCAAAATTATTGAAAGGCTGTTTCTTGTCTGATTTTAATGAAACTAATTTTAAAAGATGAAGACCAATATGTAGAGATTTTGTCTCATGTGCATTTACTCCGTCTGATTCCATTTGTAACTTTATTCATTTATAATAATTTTATTTTTTATTGTTTTTAATATTATTATTTTTATTTTCTATTATTATTATTTTTTATTATTCTAATTCGAAATATTGCGTTCACACGGCACTTTAATGCGCATCGAATACGTATTAACTAATTCGCACTATCGAAAACGTATTCCTGATACGTTTTCAATAATGCGCATTAGCTGAAACGTTTTCGTTGCGCATTCATAATTTGTTGACGTCTGAACGCAACAACCGTTTTCGATTCGCATTAAGGATGTAGTAAGGTGAGGTTCTTGCAATTTGTAAAAGTCATTCGGATTTCTCTGATTTTATCCATTATCACTATGTAAAATATTTTGCCCCATTACACCCAATTTCATAGTCATCAAAGTCTTCAGAAGCTCATTTTAAGTCAATAAGCAAGATTTTATTAGATTGTAGATTTTCCTTCCATGCGAAACAAATCAATATTGCGTCCATGCTATACTAATGTAAAAGTCCAAGAGAGCCTTTCCCGCCATTTTTTAAAATGTGAAATATCTTGAAAATAAGGCCCATAACCTATCAATATTTTTAGCTTATTTTATTCCTTTAACAACGCTCTTTACATTTAGGATATCAATTTAAAATCGTAGATTAAAAAAATTTCACCTTACTACATCCTTAAATGTACGTCTGAACGCAGCATAAGAAAATATTTAGTGTGTAGTCCTCGTGCATTTTCATGTTCAGCTTATCGCGACATCAGCTGATAACGTGACAAAATAGGTCACCATTACATTGTCGTTTATCGTAAAAGGAAAATGCACAGTACTGTACAATAAATCTAAGATATCTTTTTTCTTGAATTCGTTTTTAAAAATGTTCCAATCGAATATTGTTCTTTATTAAATTATCTTTCCAAAGATATAAATTGTTTTAGAATCGGAAAATGTTTGGTTACTTCAAAATTGATTTGAAAATTCGCTATGTAAAATGTAAATTGTCCCGTTAATTTCTTTGTAAATATAGTAAATTTCCTGTTGGATGTTGTAGGAAATTGCATTATATTTTGAAAATACAATAACCTTTTAAAAATGTTCCAATCAAATTGGAAAGTTAAGAAAATTATCTACAAGAAGATATAATTTTTAACACTTAAAGAGGTGATTCTTTTACTTCAAAATTGATTTGAAAATTGCCAAAATTTCAAAAATTGACGATGACCGGAAGTAAACTATCATTTGTTAACATTAGCCAGTGTTCTTATTTCAAATATATGTATAGATATCGTTTCATATCAAGTTTTCTTACCAACCTCAATTCAGAAATTATAATGCAATATCTGTTCACCGACTTTTTTGCATTCATTTGTTTCGGGGGTTGGGGTAAATTATAAGAAAACTGTATTAAGTAAGGCTGGTCTGTATTTTATTCAGAAAAAATAAGTGCATAAAACTTTGCATCCATTTGGTCAGCAACCTTTTGATTTTCTTGAAGTGTTATATTCAAAGTTTGCTTCTGCACAAAATTAAAAAAAAATCAAAGTAACTCGATTTGGGACCATACAATGTAAGGGTCACTTTATGACCTTATTGATATGTCACATCATCAGTGATGTTTTAAGCTGCTACATGTTATCCCCTTGGTCATTTTTGGATACGAAGATAAAGCTATCTAAATTTTAATATCAATACAGTAGGTTGTATTCAAAAAGTTGTACAGTGAAAAATTTTGCTTTTTTATCTTCTTATTATTTTTATTCTGCATACCATCTCAACTATCTGCTAAAACAAAATGAAGTTACGGAATACATCATACGAAACAACAGAAAAACCAGGCAGATTTTCTTGATCAGTGGATCAAGTCCTATCATTAAAACAGCATCTCTACGTATAGAAGGGCTTGACGCCCTTTATTAGAACAATAGCTCCTCGACAAATCCGAAGCCATAGAATAATACTATTACAACAATAGCTCCTCGACAAATCCGAAGCCATGGAATATAGTATTAGAACAGCTCCTGGACAAATCCGAAGCCATAGAATATACTATTAGAACAATAGCTCCTCGACTAATCCGGAGCCATATAATATACTATTATAACAATAGCTCTTCGACAAATCCGAAGCTATAGAATAAACTACTAGAACAATAGTTCCTCTACAAACCCGAAGCCATAGAATATCCTATTAAAATAATAGCTCCTCGACAAATCCGAAGCCATAGAATATTAGTACATAAGCACTTAAATAGGCGAGACCCAGGCCAAAGGCGAGATGGACATTGCAAGACCAAACGGCCGATGACACTCTAAAAACAGATCAGCACCTCGTCGCACATAGTCTGCACCTCACCAACTGAGAACAAATCAATATAGTATTAATACAATAACACCTCGTCGCACGTCGTCGGACACCTCGTCAAATGAGAACTGAACGGTGCTAATACACTACAGCATATTAAAAAGCAAATTCACTGCACTGAATCACCCAGAACAAAACCTTTTCACAACTTAAGACTGTCTTCTTACATAACTGTAATAGTCAGATATTTTATGATTTTTTTTTCAGCATCAATCAGGCGTCTAAGCAAGTTTAAACCGCCATCATGTACGACTAGAATTGATATAGCTTTCGTTGTCGATTCTTCGAGTCGTATATCACAATACGAATTCAAAATGCAAAAGGCCTTTGTATACGATATAGTAGATTTTCTCGATGTTGGAAAAGATGGAAGTCGAGTTGCGGTCCTTTCATTTAGCGATCGTAACGCACCAGAATTCATTTTTGAAGAGTTCGATTCAAAAGAAAAAGTATTACAAGCCATTGATAACATAGAGTTTACTAACGGTAATGCAGCGAAAACAGGAGATGCACTTGAATTTGTAAACTCGACATTTTTCACTGAAGAGAACGGCGACAGGTCGAACGTCACTGATATAATAGTCGTTTTAACGGACGGTGAAATCAATAATGATTTTGCAAGTTCGGACATAGCGAGCAAGGTTACTGCAATACGAAAGGCACAGACAGTTGCAGTTGAAATAAAGAAACGACCGAGTTATATATTTATTATTGGAATAGGAGATGTCAATATTGAGCAGTTGAACGGAATGTCCAGTGATCCAGATACTACCTACAAAATTCATGTTTCAAACTTCAAACAACTTAATACAGATGACATAAGACAGAGATTATTGTACAGAATATGTATTGGTAAGTCTAGTAAAAATACAGATGACATTAGACAGAGACTATTGTACAGAATATGTATTGGTAAGTCTAGTAAAAATACAGATGACAAAAGACAGAGACTATTATACAGAATATGTATTGGTAAGTCTAGTAAAAATACAGATGACATTAGACAGAGACTATTGTACAAAACATGTATTGGTACGTCTAGTAAAAATACAGATGACATTAGACAGAGA